>JBBPBX010042233.1:4822-18125 GCA_038048925.1 Garcialebias charrua
GTAAACAATGACAACAATAAACTACAGTAAAAAGGCAGTTAAAATAAGAGTAGTGTATAAAACAATAAACCAGGGTGCTGTAAAAACAGGGTGAAATACTAAAAACAAGAACATATTTGCTTTGATTTTTCTATTGCCATTATCAAGTGTTTGAAACCTCTTAAAGAAATCAAGGAGAACAACTTCAGTTTCTGTTGCAAGGTGTTCCAGGTTGCAGGAGCCGAGTAGGAAAAGGCCTTTTTGCCAAGTTTGGTCCGCACTGAGGGAACGCTGCAGGTAATGATGGCCTGAGAGCGCATGTTGTAACTGCACTGACAATGTGACATGTGGGAGGAGATCTAACAGACCAAGGAGTGATTTATAGATGAAAATGAACCAATGTGAGAGTCTACGTGTAGATAATGATCAACTGACCAGTGAGTACAGGGTGCAGTTATGGGTATGGTAGTTAAAACTAGTTATGAATCTTAGTGCACCATGGTAGACAGCATCCAACATCTGCAAGCAGCTGGTAGAGGCATTCATGTGAATAATATCACCATAGTCAGTGGCCGAAAGGAAAGTATCAGCTACAAGGCGTTTTCTGATATTCAGAGTTAAGCAAGATCTATTTCTGATAAAGAAACCCAAGTTTAATTTCAGTTTCTTTATCAAGTTTTCAACATGTGGTTTAAAAGAGAGCTGTGCATCAACCAAATGTCCCAAGTATTTGTAAGAATCCACAAACTCAAAAGGAACACCATGCATGGATGAGATAGGAGGAAGAGTTGCTGGCACCGACAGTCTGTTGGAAAACAACATTCCTTTTGATTTTGTTAGCATTTAACACAAGTTTGAGGTGAAAGAGGTTTGACTGAATGATATTGCGTTCTAGAGGTTTCTAGAAGTGCTCGAGTTCTAGAACATTAGTGACTGGAGACCCTCTGCCTGTATTTACTTCCGAGAGATTGAGCTTCCCTAAAATGATCTTTTCATACCCACTTCTCTTACTGACGCACCAATTAATGCAATTAATTCCAAAATGCAGTTTCACTTGTTTTTCCTTCTTTATATTGTTTAATTTTGTTGCCCTCTACCATCTTTTTTATTGTGTTGCTGCCAATAATTTTGAACATACCCTATTTTTTCCTAGAACTGGTACAATTTCTTAGTTAAACGTCTTGTGTTTATCATGTTCCATAAATGGAAGATGTGAGATTTGCAAATCATTGCATTCTGTTTTTATTTATGTTTTAACAACGTCCCAACTTTTTCAGAATTGGGTTGTTAATCCCACCGAGGTAAATGAAACCTTTACTGGTCCATCCTGTGTGCAGGGGGACAGGACAGGGTGTGTCTCCTGGACGGGGAGGACATGCCTGTCCCTGGGACCATGAGGGCAACTGGAGACTGGGTGACCATTAAGGACGATCAGATGTACTTCCTGGGACGCAGGGACAGAAGGATTAAGCGCAACGGGAAACAAGTGAACTTGGACGACCTTCAGAGAGTGAGTAGTTGGAGTGAAATGATGGAAAGCTCTTTGGGTCTTGAGGACAACATCATTTCTACAAAGACGGCGTGTCAGGAGACAGAAATCTGGTCCAAAGGTTGTTTTTTCGTCCTGCAGCTGATCTTGAGCCTGCCTGAGGTGGAGGCCTGCGCTGTGGGTGTTTGTGACAGTTCTCGACTCGTGGCCTTCGTGGTGGCCCCCACGGCTGGACACCAGACGGCAGCCTCCACCGTGTCCTCCGTGCAGCAGGACCATGGTCCCCCTGAGGAGGCGGGCTGGGCCACCCTGAAGAGGCTCATCATGAAGCAGCTCGCGCTGCTGCTGCCTCCTCACAGCGTTCCTGACACGCTGCTGCTCGTCCCAGCTTTACATCAGACTCCCCACGGTGAGAACCCCGAGACGCCTCGTTGTTGTTGTTGCCGCTGCTGAAAGATCAAGACGTTCCTGGTTGTCTGTTAAAATACGTCTGTGAACACATTTGACTAAAGCTTGTAGTGATCACTGGCTGGACCTCTACAACTGATCCACATTTAAAGGCAGTAAACTTTAATGAAACTGCCAGAAAATAATTATTAGCTTTACATCTACAAATCTTCAGCTTAAATAATCTCTACTAACCAAATTCTAAATGACCACCACAACTACAGTATCTGACAAAAATGGCTGTAACTCAGTGACTTTTCTACATAATAAACTAAAGTTTGGTGCCAGAGTTGCTGAGAGTCATCCCTAACACATACTTCAAGCACAGACACTGCAACAGATCTTATGACACTGCATAGTTGGCCCATAACAAAAAATCATCTTAAGGCAGATTTATACTCTGCAAGACGTCAGGAAAATAGTTTTCGTTGTCGCTGTTTAGTGAAGACGATTACATGTTTTTGTTCTCACATGCCTTTGAGAACTTGTTCTGTGCTTAAACAGAGTTCGAGTTTTCAGTGTAAAGGTTGGAGGTTCGCCTTCCAGCCTTCCTGGGTGGAGTTTGCATGTTCTCTCCGTGCTGCGTGGGTTTTCTCCGGGTACTCCGGTTTCCTCCCACAGACCAAAAACTAGGGATGAGGCCAATCCGGTATCGGCCTCCGATATCAGCATAATTTACGTATCAGATTTTTCATCCAACCTGCCGATATTTTCCGATCCATGATGCACGTTGGCTTCAAGCTATGGAATGGATTTCCTGAACGGAGGCGTGTCTCATGAACCCAGAGTAATAAGACCCGCCTCACATTCAAGAAATCCATTTCATAGTTTACAGCCAGCTACAGCGTGAGGACTGAGTGAGTAGCATCTTAGCTAACAGCTAGCTAACTTTTCATCATAACATGTCCGCTGTGTGGAAGTATTTTACACTAAACGCCACAAGACAGCAACGTTCAATGTCTGCAGAGTCATAGCACCACATTAAACTGTGGTCAAGTTAGTTTCACGTTGGACATTCGAGCTCCGGGGCTTCAGCGGGACGCCACTCTTGCTGAATCGAAACACAGGCATCCCGACCTGACCAGTGGCGTCCCCGTCTCGGTGGAGGGACAGGCTGAGAGCGGCTGGCCGAAATCAGGCTGCCCGCCCCGGACTGAACAAGAAAAACACACCGCTGAAGCCATGGAGCTCAAATGTTCACAGAGAAGTTGCTAAACTTCATCATAATTAATGACCAATTGTTATCAGCTGTAGAAAATGAAGGATTTCTTACGATGAAGTTCAGCAACTTCTCGGTAAATGTTCCGAGCTCCGGAGCTTCAGCGGTGTGTTTTTCTTGTTCAATCCGGGGTGGGCATTCTGATTTCGGGCAGCTGCTCTCCGCCTGCCCCTCCATCGAGACAGGGTCGCAGCTGGCCGGGTCGGGATGCTTGTGTTTCAGTTCAGCAAGAGTGGCGTCCCGCTGAAGCCCTGGAGCTCGAATGTTCAACGTAAAACTAACTTGACCGCAGTCAAAGATATAGTTTACCCTCCTGGAGATATTTATCAGTACAACAGTAGACAATCATAAAAAAGCATATTAATTAAAAATTACAAGAAAACTGTATAAAAAATGAAACATAAACAGCTACATTATAAAGCGATGTAAAATACTAAAATCAGAAACATGTCTGTGTTGGAGTGAGGGTGAAACGTTTCTACTAAAAAGAAACTGTCCAGATGACCTGATTGAGAATTATCGGATTTGATACCTGGATTACTGAGCATGAACTTTCATGTCTGTGTTGGTTTATGCCATGAACTTAGCAGATGTAAAGCTATTTAATATTTTATTTAACTCATTTATTCATTTGTTTAAAAGAGACAAAATAAATCAAATTCATCAAAAAGAAAACAGCGATTGAAAAGAATGCAGAAAGAAGAAAAAATATATCACCCCATTATTTAAAATAATATATAAAATAACTTTAAACAAACAATCACTTAAATTAATCACTTTATTATCCACTTTAAAGCTAGGAATAAAATAAAACACATTTTGTGTTAGCAGAATTTAATTTAATTGTAACTTTGAAACTTATCCAACATTAATAAAACTTACCTCAAGTTGCCTTTTTGGACATGCATGCGTATATGTGTACACATTGTACTTGAGAGGAGATTATTACAGCCTCATATAAAATCAATGATAATGAGGATATCGGAACTGGATCGGTATCGGCAGATACCCTGAGTTAAGTATCGGGATTGGATCGGAAGCAAGAAAACGTGGATCGGTGCATCCCTACCAAAAACATGCATGTTAAACTGATTGGTAATTTTAAATTGTCTCTAGGTGTGAGTGAGAGAGTGAATGGTTGTTTGTCTCGTTCCTGCACAAAATCAGAAATAATATTTTTCTCAAACAAAGACAATTTAATTGACTAGTTTCCAAATATGTGCATGTCCCTGAAGCACATTCATTAAAACCTTCATCAAACAGCAATGTGCAACAGATATGACCATCAATCTAAAAAATGTTCAATTTATCAAACACTCTGAAACCACACCCACCTGTAACCCCCGCATAAAAATCTAATAAAAGTCAAATGCACAGCACAGTGGGGCAGTGGTTATCATCGTTTCCTCACAGAAAGAAGGTTGCCGGTCTGCCTCCCGACCTTTCATTGTAAAGTTTGTTTGTTTTTGCCATGCATGTGTGGCTTTTCTCTGGGTACCCTGGTTTCCCCCCATTGAAAAAATACATTCATGTTGGCTTATTGGTCATTATGTCTCCTCCATGGATGGCCACCTCATCGTGGTGGAGGTCCAAGGTGACAGGCCAGACAAAGAGCGATTCGGGATGCACATTGATTGACAAAAAATTGTCAGTCAGAGTAGGTGGTGATTGAGAAGGTAGAAGTATTGTGTGATTGGTCAGAACTTCGTGGATGTGTAAATTCAGAAAAGCAGCTTAACTAAGTTGCTCTCTTTTGACTTCAGCTGTTCCACTGAAGAGCAGCTGGTTAAGGCTGTTAGAACATACAGTGGACAGGAACGTGTGGAAGGAGATCGCACAATGTTTGTGCACGGAGTGAATATGTTTCACTTCCCATCTGGAAACTTTCTTAATGAAAGACTGAACAGTGTGGAATTGCAAGCTTTAAGTGCACAAGATGCTCCGTTATACAACTGAAGAGTTTTAGTGTCTTGTTCTGACTCACAAGAGAGATCACATGCACAAAGGTGTGAATAGAAAGGAAGGACACCCTCAAATCGTAGCGCCCACCGCGCGCGCATAGGCTTGCGGAGTTTCAAAAATTCAGAGGTGCACGGCACGCGCTAATCCCACGCGCGGGGCCAACGCGCAGGGGCGGGGACTGTGAAATTGCGTCACTTTTGGAGCGCGCACCCTCGCGCGCTGCGCGACGCGTCAAGTATGAATCTACCGTAGCTTGAGTAGTGTGTGAGCATGAGATGACTACAGGAGACATCTTCATTTTATCTGGAGATGCAGACAACAAAGACTATTTCCAAACGGCACAGAGCAGAAGAGATACACCTCTTCAAAACAAGCTGCTTAGATGGAGCTCATTTACCAACAAAGCTTGAGCACATCTGTCAACTCTTAACACACACTCTGACAGGATTTACAGATGTGGCAAAAGCAAAAGGGAATTTTTTCAAGTGAAAACAAAGAGCTGTTTGTTACAAATCAGCAGGCAAGAACAGCAGGGGGTCACTACCACTAACATTCAGGACCAGAGAGTTAAAACCATTTTGAACAGGATACAAGCATTAAGCCTGGACTACACCTCAGCGTACATGAAGTACGCCACTGTACGCGCGCATTTTGTGCGCATGTTTTCGCTGCTATAGCTCGGCTTTTATCAGCTTTCAAACGCTCGCGTTCTCGCTCCAGATCCTTGTTGTAATATGAGCAGCTGCGCGCGGAGGGGACTCAACTGAGCTCGCTGATTGGTCACTTGCTGACACGCCTACTGAAATGATTGACAGCTTTCAGTCAGCTCATGCAGCTCGCTGAAGAAAGCTGCGGTGTTCTGATGCGGTGTTTCTACTATATATGTTATAAAAAGTTCTCTCAGAAATAAAAATAATAACAGGGAGCGCTTTTCCTGCAGCACACAGTCCACCAGGGATATTTAAAACATCGCGCACCCAGGTAGGACCTGAATTCATTCATTTCAGTCATCGAGTGAACGGAGGAAGAAGCGGTTACTTGACTTTAGGCAAAAAAACAAAAGAAAAGGCCCGATCAGCGATAAAGAAGAGGAATTTAATTCATTTGTGTAACATACAAAACAGTCCGGCGCCGGGGAAGTTTATGGTCAGACACCGCGCAAGCGTCTGCGGTCGTAAAAAAAAGCTTTGCGCGTACATGCCCTGAGGGGCTACGCGGGGCTACACTTTTGTCTTGACGTACGTACGTACGTGGCGTATAGGCGTACTGCATGTACGCTCAGGTATATTTCGCCCTTTAAGCTGGATACCTGTCACACCTTGATGCATGTGACCAGTCACTCCAGTGGGATGAGATTGAATTTATCTTAAATAAGAGAGTTTCTCATGTACCGGTACCTTAAATCTTAGAACCCCACATTCTCCAGTTTTGAATCTCTGGCAGCTTGAAGAGAAATGACTTCAGCTACTAAATAAAGGTGCAGTTGTTTTGTATTTTACATTTTTGGGGACTGTTCACTGATCAATCGTTCGATCGGTGGTCAAAGCTCAGATCCAGGAGAACAATGTGGGTTCTGTCCTGGCTGTGGAACACTGGATCAGCTCTTTACCCTCACTAAGGTCCTTGAGGGGTCATGGGAGTTTTCCCATCCAGTCTACATGTGTTTTATGGACTTGGAGAAGGCATTCGACCATGTTCCTCAGGGTACACTGGGGGGTGCTCCGCAAGTATGGGGTTGGGGGCCCGTTGTACGAGCTATTGGGAACCTATACAAGTGGTGCGAGCAGGGTCGGCCCAAGCCTCCATGGGGCCCTAAGCGAAATTTGGTTTGGTGCCCTCTATTTTTGCTAAAAATGTGGATTACTGCAGTCAACAGTCAGAAGATCAGATCATTCACTGACCTAACATAAACCCATTGCAACTCTGACAGCAGGTTACATTATCCTATGTGTATTTTGGTACTAAAAGTAAACTAAAGGGGAAAAAAACACCAGTATACAATGTATTGCCTGAGCCAGGCCATCGTCCCCACCTGTTTCAAAGCCACCACCATCATCCCTGTCCCAAAGAAGGCAACGCCCGCATGCCTCAATGACTATCGCCCAGTAGCACTCACCCCCATCCTGATGAAGTGCTTTGAACGGCTAGTCATGAAAAGCATCACATCTGTCCTCCCTGACTCCCTGGATCCCTTCCAATTTGCATACCGACCTAATCGCTCAACCGACGATGCCATCTCCTCTGCCCTTCACACAGCTCTCACACATCTGGACACGAAGGACTCCTATGTTAGAATGTTGTTCATCGACTTCAGCTCGGCATTTAACACCATCATCCCCCAACAGCTCATCCTTAAACTGGACAGTCTGGGGCTGAACACCTCAATGTGTAACTGGCTGCTAGACTTCCTGACCGGGAGACCACAGACAGTGCGGGTCGGGAGTAACACATCTAGCACCATCACATTGAACACAGGGGCCCCACAAGGATGTGTGCTGAGCCCCCTTCTATTCACCCTGCTAACACACGACTGCACACCATCATACAGCTCCAACCACTTCATCAAGTTTGCGGACGACACAACAGTGGTGGGTCTCATCAGCAACAACGATGAGACGGACTACAGGAACGAGGTGAGCCGCCTGGCCTTGTGGTGCGGACACAACAATCTCACTCTCAACGTGGAGAAGACAAAGGAGATTGTTGTGGACTTCAGGAAGAAGGATGCCCAACATGCCCCTCTGACCATCAACAGCACCGCAGTGGAGAGAGTAGACAGCACCAAGTTCCTGGGAGTGCACGTCTCAAAGGACCTGTCCTGGAGCAGGAACACTGCAGCACTGGCAAAGAAGGCTCACCAGCGTCTCTACTTTCTCCGCAAGCTGAAAAGGGCTGGAGCTTCAACCCCCATCATGAGCACCTTCTACAGAGGTGCCATAGAAAGTGTCCTGACCAGCTGCATCACTGTGTGGTTTGGTGCATGTACTGCATCCTGCCGCAAGAGCCTCCAGCGCATTGTGAGAGCAGCTGAGAAGATCGTGGGCACCTCCTTGCCCTCACTGCAGGACTTACACAGCAAACGCCTCACTCGGAAAGCCCACCGCATGGCAGGTGATCCCACACACCCACTACACAGCTGCTTCAGACTGCTGCCATCAGGGAGGAGACTGAGGAGTCTCCAGGCTCGAACCAGCAGACTGAGAGACAGCTCTGTTCATCAGGCAGTCAGAATGCTAAACACTCTGCCTGCTCTGCCCCCCCTCCCATTTGAACTGCCTTAACACTAAAACTTTCTCACACATTACCACACAACACAAAGATTTTAACACTGGACTCTGTGTCATCAAACGGGTTATTCACTAAACTCTCGGTCATGTGCTCATACAGTTTGCACTACTTCTCATACTTGCACTAATGTTTGTATTACATCACTGCCTATAATCATAATACTGTTTACATTCTCTGTTTACATTTATTAATACTGTTTACTTTTATTACTACTGCTTACATGTAATTACTACTGTTTACATTTACACTACTCTAATATCTACACCACTGCTGGTACATATACAGTGTGCTCTGAACGGTCTTATTTAGGGATGCCCAATGTGCCTTACTGCATATGCCACTTTTTGTCTCTATAACAACATCAACTACTACCTCATACATATACTGTGTACATTAACTCATACGCTGCTTTGCCACTTTGCAAATGTCAATGCTAGAAACCTTTAGTTTATTTTAGTTATACTTTTTATACTCTTTTTTTATACTAGTATGCAAAAACTCAGGACAGTATTATGTTCATTAAATGTTTAATGTTTTAGTTTTAGAGTTGGTGTAAATTTTCATACTCTTATACCACTATGCAAAAAACTCAGGACAGTGTTAGTTTTACTATTTTATGCTTATGTCTATTATTATATGTTTCAGTGTTTCAATGTTTAGATGTTTACTGTTGCACCGAGGGACTGAGAGAAACGCAATTTCGGTCCTGTGTATGTCCTGTACAGTACATATTGCAGATCTGACAATAAAGTTGACTTTGACTTTGACTTTTGACTTGACTATTTTACTGCAAAAATGTCATCTGGTTTATTAACTTTGGTGCCAAAGAACTGCAACAGTAATGTTCAAAATTATTTGGAGCGCAAGATCAACAACAAACAACAGATAAAATAACTTGGATGCATAAAAAATAATTAAATTGCACAAAAACAGACAAAAGAAAATAAAAAAATCAAGGAAAACTTAAATAATGTAAATGACCAATGAAACCACGTAAAATGGTTTAAACAAAGAAATTTGAAGTTGATTAATTAGTTCTTAAAACTATGAAAATATATGTAACAATCTGCAAAAGCTAAACTTAAAAGATTAAATAGAATCACATGGAAATCATTACAAAAAAAATAAAATAATCTGTTGCACTTTGGGGGGCCCCTAGTGGCCCTGGGGCCCTAAGCAGCCGCTTAGTTTGCTTATGCCTTGGGCCAGCCCTGGGTGCGAGAGTTTGGTTCACAATGCCAGTAGTAAGTTGGACCCCTTCAGTGTGAGAGCTGGACTCCACCAGAGCTGCCTTTTTTCCACAGATTCTGTTCATAACTTTTATAGACAGAATTTCTCTGTGCAGCCAGGGAGTGGAGGGAGTCTGGTTTGGTGGCCTCAGAATTCCATCTCTGCTCTTTGCAGATGATGTGGTCCTGTTGGCGTCATCGTGCCGTGATCTTCAGCTCTCACTTGATCGGTTTTCAGCCGAGTGTGAAGCAGCTGGTATGAGAACCAGCACCTCCAAATCTGAGGCCATGGTCTTCAGTCAAGAAAAGCTGGATTGATCTCTTCAGGTTGAGGGTGAGGTTCTGCCTCAAGTGGAGGAGTTCAAGTATCTCTGGGTTTTGTTCACGAGTGCTGGAAGAATGGAGCGTGAGATTGACAGATGGATTGGTGCAGTGTCTGCAGTATTGTGGACTCTGTGCTGGTCTGTTGTGGTGAAGAGGGAGCTGAACTGTAAGACAAAGCTCTCTGTTTACTGATCAGTCTACGTTCCTACCCTCAGTTATGGTCACAAACTCTGAGTAGAGACTGAAAGAATGAGATTGTGGATACAGGAAGTTGAAATGAGTTTTCTCTGCAGAGTAGCTGGACTCTCCCTTAGAGATAAGGTGAGAAGTTCAGTTATCAGGAGAGACTAAGCAGAACTGCTGCTCCTCCACATCAAGAGGAGCCAGTTGAGGGGGTTCGAGCATCTGATAAGGGCCCCTGGGCGCCTCCCTAGGGAGGTGCTTCGGCCATGTCCAACTGGGAGGAGACCCCAAGGAAGACCCAGGACACGCAGGAAAGACTACCGATATGTCTCTCAGTCGGCCTGGGAACACCTTGGAGTCCTCCCAGAAGAGCTGGAAGAGGCTGTGGAGAGAGATGTCTGGACCTCCCTGCTCAAGCTGCTGCCCCCGAGACCTAAGTTCAGAACAAGTGGAAGATGATGGATGGATGGATGGATGGATGGGACTGTTCATGCTTTTATGTTTATTTGTGCTTGTTTTGTGCAGGTAAAGTGGACATGGAGGGACTGATGAAACTATACAGAAGACAGAGAGACAGTCAGAGGTTTTTACAGGGAGACAGAAACCTAAGACAAACTCTGCAGGACATGTGGCAGGTATCAACACTTCTAATTCAATATCTAACACGCTCACGTATGGTCTGGTCAACATTTCAAACCCTCTTTTAACAGGAAACATTAGGTCTGCCTGAAGACTCTACCATCAACGAGCAGTCAAACTTCCTGTCCAGTGGGGGGGACTCGTTGACGGCGCTGCGTCTCTGCGAGGACATCCTCACTTCTGTGGGAGTGTCCTCTCCAAGCCTCCTTGAAGTTCTGCTTGATGGGACGTTCACAGAAGTGTTGCAGCATCTGACATGGTTGTTGTCTCCGGAGGACAGCTCATCATCAGTGCCAGGGACCAAGAAGCGTCTCAGTGACCTTCCTTTTGTGGTTCAAGGAAAGAGAGAGCGCAGGTCAGCTGAGACGAAGCAGAAGGAGGACGAGAAGGAGGACAGGCTTTCAGTTAAAGTAGTAAGACGAGGAGGAGAAGTGATGGACATCAAGAACACAGAGGGAACAAAAAGCTCCCAGAAAGACAAACTTAGAGGACAAAACATCAATAAAGGTGTGAGGCTCAGTCTAAGATGGTCTTCAGACACCGGCAGGTGCGTGGACGCCTCCCCGGTGCTTTTAGTCCAAGAGGGAGCCAACCAAAGACCCGATGAGGCTGAAGCGTCTGTGTTCATCGGTTCCCACTCCCACAGGATGCAGGCGGTGGACCTGCTCACCGGAAACCTCCTGTGGGAACGAGTTCTCGGGGACAGGATTGAGGCCTCGGCTGCTGTGTCCCGCTGCGGCACCCTGGTGGTTGTAGGTTAGCATGTCGCCGTCACCGCGCGGCACCCTGGTGGTTGTAGGTTAGCATGTCGCCGTCACCGCGCGGTACCCTGGTGGTTGTAGGTTAGCATGTCGCGTCACCGCGCGGCACCCTGGTGGTTGTAGGTTAGCATGTCGCCGTCACCGCGCGGCACCCTGGTGGTTGTAGGTTAGCATGTCGCCGTCACCGCGCGGCACCCTGGTGGTTGTAGGTTAGCATGTCGCCGTCACCGCGCGGCACCCTGGTGGTTGTAGGTTAGCATGTCGCCGTCACCGCGCGGCACCCTGGTTGTTGTAGGTTAGCATGTCGCGTCACCGCGCGGCACCCTGGTTGTTGTAGGTTAGCATGTCGCGTCACCGCGCGGCACCCTGGTTGTTGTAGGTTAGCATGTCACCGTCACCGCGCGGCACCCTGGTTGTTGTAGGTTAGCATGTCGCTGCACCGCGCGGCACCCTGGTTGTTGTAGGTTAGCATGTCGCCGTCACTGCCGGCAACTGGTGGATGACTGTTTCTGCCTTTGGGTTTTTATTCCCTATGTTAGTAAAATACCTCATGAACTACTGGACAGATTCCAATGCAACTTGCAGAACGTCATGATTGGATGAACATGTATGACTGGTTAAGGTTTGGAGATAGCCTGATTCAAGATGGCTGCCACAACCAACTCTAAAATGTGATAAGAGATGAGATAAGAGATAAGAGATTTTTTATTAACATTGCACCAGTAAACCAATACAACGTGATCATGTAAACACAGTCATCCAGAGGTCAGAGAATGTTAAGCTGCTGCAATTCAAAACACGCATGTTCAAAACACGCATGTTCGTCATGTGACTGTAGCTGAGTCTTTCACATCCCACACTGAGATTTGCATCTTATATAAAATTAGTTTTGCAGTTTAGGTAATTCATTTTTTCTCTGCAGGTTGTTATGACGGCTGCGTTTATTTCTTGTGCGCTAAAAGCGGAGAGACCCAGTGGATGTTTAAGACGGGGGACGCAGTTAAGAGCTGTCCTGCCGTGGACCCTCTCAGTGGGCTGGTGGTGGTGGGCTCACATGATGGACAGGTGTACGCCTTGAACCCTCAGGTGGGTGTCGAACATGAACTGACGCAGAAGGAGCTTGAAGGTTTAGACAACTGCTGGTCGTTGGATCATCTGATCAGTGGAGGTGTGTGTGTGTGTTCAGATCCAGCAGTGTGTTTGGAAGCGTCACTGCGGTGGCGGCGCCGTGTTTTCTTCTCCACACCTTCACTCGTCCCGTCGACGGCTCTATGTGGCGTCTCTGGGAGGACGTCTGCTGTGTCTCAACCTGGTGAGTCGAGGACAGAGCGCAGACAGAGACAGAAACTAAAAGTGAAAAAACCCTGAACCATTTGACTCCAGACATCTTCTGGAACTGCTCTGAATCACAGTTGAGAGTTGGACTTAGCTTAGACATTGTAAGAACAAACAAGGACGTGTGTATATTGCACACCTCTTTGAATAACAACGTTTATAATGAAAATCTTGCATACACATGCATACTGCACTCTGCTACACTTAAATGGTAAATGGACTGTACTTATATACAGGTAGTCCTCGACTTACGAACGAGTTCTGTTCCTACGCACCGTTCGCAACACGAAATCGCCATAAGTCAGATCACATACACAAATTTTTTATTTATTTATTTTTTATTTATTTTTTATAAATAAACAGATGTACAGCACTGTACAGTTACCAAGCACTTAGCCTATCCTAACAGTTTTTAAAGATGAAGGAGTGAGTTGAATTGTCTCCCATT
>JBBPBX010042233.1:18161-28493 GCA_038048925.1 Garcialebias charrua
AATTGTCTCCCATTCACATAAAGGGAGCTAGCTCCCTTTATGTGAATGGGAGACAATTCAACTCACTCCTTCATCTTTAAAAACTGTGTTAGGATAGGCTAAGTGCTTGGTAACTGTACAGTACTATACATTTATTTATTTAAAAAAAATATATATATATATATTTTAATGAGATGCGGGACGTAAGTCCGAAACGTCTTAAGTCGAGGGCGTCGCAAGTCGAGAACTACCTGTATCACCTTTCTATCTTATGAAGACACTCAAAGCTCTTTACAACACAATCTGTGTCTCATTTACTCATTCATACAGACTCTACTAGATCTGTACAAAGCTAATTGAACAAATCATTAAGAGACTAATCAGAGCTATATCACATTCATACACTGATGGGACACACATCAGAGGAAATGAGGGGTTCAGTGTCTTGCCCAGGGAAACTCCAACATGTGGAATCGAACCCCCAACTCTCCCACTGGAGGATGACTGCTTTAACCATCCAGCCACAGCCGCCCCAAAGTTTTAAACAAATCCAGTTTCACTAAAATTCACCAACTGGTTCATTTATGAGTTATTTAGCTAACACACAAATGAGTGCACATATAAAATAATATTAGCTTTTGCACGCTGCCTTTCTCACAGACGTTGTTTTTTCCAGGACAGTGGAGATGTTTTGTGGTCCTACTGTAGAGCCACGCCTTTCTTCTCATCACCAAACTCGTCCCGTGGACACGTTGTGATCGGCTCTGTGGACGGACACATCTGCTGCCTCACCCACTCAGGCAAACTGGTGACGGTCACACTCTTTAGTCTTTATCTTTATTACACATATATGTAGTCATGTGTCCCTTTCAGTTGATGAAATAGAAACAAACATTTACATCGAGCTTGGAGGGATCTTAGTGGGCTCTACGAGGCAACGTTTAAATTCTGTCTTTGAGGAGTAAAATGAGCAGGTTTTAATGAAGTTGCATGTTAAAGGAGACCACATATTGGTTTTATAAATTTTTATGGTATGTCTGTGGGCTATCCAGACCATGTTCATTCAATTTAATGCACAAAATAATTCTTAGATAATGAAATATCCCCTTTTTAGTTCTGCCTTTTCTCATTTCCGTTCTGAACAGGCTGTTTATGATAATGAGCTCTGAAGGCCACGCCCTTCAAAAATCTGTTTACATTAACTCCGCCCTCTGTAACAGCCAGTATCTCTAATCTGTTGTTGTTTTAAAATTAGCTCTTTTTTTATTACTCATTTGACTTACTGTTAGTGCTAGCTTAAGATAACTTACCGAAAGCCGTCTGCGCGCACCACCATGAGCTGCTCCTTTTAGCATCCGAGGCTAATGATAGCTCTTCCTCCTCTGGCACACCGCCCGCTTAGCTCCGCTCGTTGCATGCGGCGCTTTGGGAGCGATCGCTGCTCCAGTCCAGATACATACACAAAGTTCACAGAGTGTTTCCAGTTAATTTATCCGTATGAGGCAACCTCTGACCAGACCCACGGTCCTCAAAAGCCAGCAGTTCCCAGCAGCTCCCGCCCGCAGATGGTCCCTTCGCCGGCGGTCTGCTCGTTTTATGTCTGCCGGCTGCTCGTTGGGAGCGATCGATAATACGCTAAAAATTGAACTAAAACGTAAAAATAACAATTATACTTTATTTATAAAGCCATTTAAAAAAACCACAGCTGCAACAAAGTGCTGTACACATGAAATTAAGAACATATAAACAAAAGATGAGATGAAATCAGGAAAAACAACCGTCACGTCATTTATACAGAAGTGGGTTGAGCCGCACGAGGGGTTGCTAGGTGAGGGGCTGGACTCAGGTTTGGGGTGGGTTGTGGCTGTGGCTTGTGACGTCACAAGCCGCAGGATTTGAAAACGAGACATTTATATCCCTGAAAAATAAATCTACTTAGAGTAAATATACCACTGGGTGCATTTCTTTGGCCCTAGGACTGTTTTTTTAAGAAGTAAATACCCAAAGTAGAGTAAAAAAAACATTAAAAAGTGAATTTTGCATCTGTGGTCCCCTTTAATCCATGTTTCTGTCAGCTCACTTCAACAAAGATATTAAGAAAAAATTATTACCAATATAATAATAATAATAATGAATTCAATTTATAACGCACTTTTCATTAACGAAAATCTCAAAGTGCTACAAAGTGCAACAAAAATCAAAGATCAAATAAAAACAAGTGATAAAATCAAGTAAAATCAATGATAGTATCAACTAAGATTAAAGATAAAATCATGTGGAGGCAGAGTAGGCTCGCTTAAAAAGAAAGGTCTTTAAGCCTTGTTTAAAGTCAACCAGTGACTGTGGAGCTCTCAGGTAGTCAGGGAGGGAGTTCCATAGGTGGGGGGCAGCCACACAGAATGCCCGGTCTCCCATGGTCCTTAATTTGGTTCGTGGAATGTGAAGTAGATTACTGTTCTGTGATCGTAGAGACCGGGTGGATGAATATGGTGCAAGAATGTCCTTTAGATAATCAGGTGAAGTTCCATGTAAGCATTGATGTGTAATGAGAGCAGTTTTGTACTGAATTCTGTAGGTGACAGGAAGCCAATGAAGGTTATGGAGAATGGGCGTAATATGTTCAAATTTACGAACTCTCAACAAATCCTTGCTGCACTGTTTTGAATATATTGAAGCTTCTGAAGGTTTTTGCCAGGGATTCCAATAAACAGGGAGTTGCAGTAGTCGAGCCTGGAGGAGACAAAAGCATGGACGAGCTTCTCAGCATCGGAAAAAGTTAGGGATGGGCGAAGTCTGGAGATGTTTCGAAGATGGAAGAAGCAAGTTTTAAACAGATGCTTAATGTGATTTTCAAATGTAAGATTGGAGTCCATTTTTATTCCAAGATTAGTAACAGAGGTGGAGAGGGGGATGTCTTGTCCAGAAAAGGAAAGTCTTGTTATAGTAGATGTTTGTACCTGGTGAGGGGTGCCAATCAGTATGGCCTCAGTCTTGGAGCAGTTTAATTGAAGAAAGTTCTGATTCATCCATGCCACTATTGTGATTATTAAAAAGATTTCATGACACTTGACTTTCTATTTAATGAACAAGATTGATTCCTTCATATCAGCTTTTGCATTGATCCTTACTGATGGTGTGAGTTTATAGTTTAACACAATGTAAACAAAGTTGGTGCAATTAGCTTTCTTTGCCACAAAAGGTTGGCAGTTCTGGTATTGCTTGTGTGTTAATTTGTCTGTTAGCAAAATATCTCAGATTTTAATCAATGTTATATGTAAATGGACTGTACTTCCAGACAGTAGCACCTTTCTATCTTATCAGGACACTCAAAGCTCTTTACAACACAATCTGTGCCTCATTCATACATCCATACAGCACTCTGCTATATATGTACAAAGAATAATCAGTGCTTTATCACATTCATACACCAATGGGATACACATCAGAGGCAACGAGGGGTTCAGTGTCTTGCCCAGGGACACTTCGGCATGTGACTGCTGGTGGAATCGAACCCCCAAAACAACCGTTCTAACCACTCAGCCAAAGCCGTGCAATTTCGGAGCAAGTTATTATTCAAGCAAAGCTCACATTTAGTGATAGTAGCTGAGGGTTATCCCTAACAGGCTGAGCGATAACAGATTGTATGAGATCTGTGTTTAAAACGTTGGTTTGCACGGCAGCGGGTGATGTGCATTCCTCCAAACACACAAAAATGACATGATTGCCCCTCCTCACAGCAGCTACATTAATGTGTTTTGACCCCTGCCAGTGCCAACCTGATCACATTTTAAACTGGCTGCTACAGAGGGTTCATTTTACATCTGCATTTTGCAAATGGACCCAAACCTTCAGTCAGTGCTGTTCCACCTGAGAACCTGTTGTGTTCCACCTGAGAGCATGTTGTGTTCCACCTGAACACCACCTGTTGTGTTCCACCTGAGAGCATGTTGTGTTTCTCTGCAGCTGTGGCAGTTTCTAACCGGGGGCCCGGTCTTCTCCTCTCCGAGCTTCGCAGCAGAGCAGCAGCGGCTCCTGTGTGGGTCTCACGATGGGCGGGTGTACTGCCTCAACTGTGCCGACGGCTCTTTAGTCTGGACCTTTCACACCACAGGAAAAGTGTACTCCACTCCGTGTGTGTTCGATGGCTCCGCTGCAGGCGAGAGACGGCCCCTGGTGGGCGTGGCCTCCACAGACGGTACGGTGTGGATCCTCGATGCTCACGATGGACAGACGGTGGCGTCACACACCCTGCCCGGAGAGCTGTTTTCATCCCCGGTTGTCTGGAAACAATTCCTTATCATCGGGTGCCGTGATGATTATTTGTATTGTTTGAACTTGAATGTCAAAGAGTAAATTTACAGATTTAATGTATTCATGCAGCAATGTAGATATTTTTTATAATAAACAGTTTTACAAGACAACAAGAAGCACTGTGTTGTGTGGTTCAGACTTCAGTATTTAATTTACATCATTCTTAACTTTTTTTTATTAGTTCATGAACTTTTTCATGAATCTCTTTAAGTGGGACAAAAAAGTGCAAATAATACCAAACATTTTTTTTGTTACATTTAACACTGCGTACACTACACTATGTGCACGACCAACGTTAGGAACACACTGACAGAGTGACTCGGCGGATGGAGCCCCTCTCTGAGCGGAGCTCTCGTAACTTACAGTAAATACTTACAGACGTGTGTGTGAGGGTAGGGAGCATGTTCCTGTAAGGGTCGATGCTCGTGCCGTAGCTGAGGGAAAACGATGACATGAGCCTACGAGTGTTACCGGAGGACAGCTACGGCTGTGGGGGAAGGAAAGCTCACTTTCAGTTCTGGGATTTTACTTTTCATGGCATCAAATGCTGTGGTTTTTACCTGGTCCTAAAATGATTCAGATCTGACCCTAAAAGTTCAAAACAGACAACAGATTCCAGCATTACGTGTTCAGAACAGTCCAAATGGAACAGCTGTGTGGAAAACCAAGTTCACCCTAACATTCAGAGCCACCCCCCAGCAGTCAGTGCTTTTGCATCAACCCATGAGTCTCTCACATGGTTGTGTATGAATTTTGGCCCACTCTTCTTTCCAGCATTGCTTTGGTTCATTGAGGTTCACGGACATTTGTTTCTGCACAGCTCTCCTTAATTAATAAACCGAACGTGTCGTCGACGACACGTTTTCACAAGCTATTTTTACATTGCCGTAACTCTGCAACCGTTTGCGCTAACAGAAAAATTTAAACGGTGTTTGAAAGAAAAAAGAGTGCGCTTTTATGCTGTTTTTGCTACAGTTACGGTAGTCATTCTCTCCCGGCTGCAGCCCTGGGGAAAGCGAGGCTTTTGTCTTCAGCAGAACGGAATGCAGCGTGAGCAGGCAAACATGAGCAGCAGAGCAGAAACTATGTCAAAACTAATGTTTTTCAAGGAATAAAAAGACAATAAGGAGATTCCTAGATGATTTGGAGAAGTTTCTTTTTGTTCTTCTGAAGAAAAAGCTGAAAAAACATTTGATCTAATAACTTTTTGAATTTTCTGATGCATGCTCAATAATCCAGGTAGAAAAATCTAAAAAAGCTAAGTCTGGTCCTCTGGACATTCAAAAAATAAAACAAAACAAAGCAAAATAAAATGTAGAAACGTTTCGTCTTTCGTCCGAAAGACTTCCTCAGTCTGAGTTGCTGTGTTCAGCACAAGTTAGGAGTCATCAGGACTCTGTACCACAGAGCAGACAGCGTCCCCACTAACTTAGGAGCCAGACAGAAGGAGAAATCACACACAAAACAGGCTCTAGGAAATGTGGATATCCTAACTGGGCCTTCCTGAAAGCAGAGAAGAAACCCAAACAGGACTCCAGCCAGCCATCAGGTGAAAAGAAGGAACCCAGACCAGTGGTCATTCCGTATGTTGCGGGAGTTTCAGAGACATTGAGACGTTTATTCTCTAAACACAACGTCCCAGTGGCTTTTAAACCCCAAAATACATTACGGCAAAGACTGGTTCATCCCAAAGATCCAGTCCCCCGGCACAAACAGAGTAATATTGTGTATGCTGTTCAGTGTCAGGAGGGCTGTGATCAGTCTTATATCGGGGAAACTAAACAGCCACTGGCCAAAAGGATGGCCCAGCACAGAAGATCAACATCATCAGGTCAGGACTCTGCAGTCTACACTCATCTCCAGGCCAGCGGTCACTCTTTCAAGGATGAAGATGTTCACATCCTTGATAGAGAGGAACGATGGTTTGAGAGAGGAGTAAAGGAGGCCATCTTTGTGAAAAGAAACCGTCCATCATTAAACAGAGGTGGAGGCCTCCGGGTTCAACTGTCCCCCTCTTACAATGCTGTTATTGCTAGTATCACTCAGCCCTCTGTGAATAGCAAACAACCATCAGGGTGCTAATGATCCATTGTTAGGCTGATGGCCCTCCTTGATCATGTGAGCAACTGGTTTCAGGCTGTCATCAGCCAACTGGTTGTGCAACACTGTGGGAGGGTGCTATTTATAAGACTGAGCTGAACACAGCAACTCAGACTGAGGAAGTCTTTCGGACGAAAGACGAAACGTTTCTACATTTTTTTTGCTTTGTTTTGTTTTATTTTTTGAATGTCCAGAGGACCAGACTTAGCTTTTTTAGATTTTTGAATTTTATTTCTGAATGAATGAGGCTCGCTTGTTACTTGTGGATAATAGTTTTTACTGGGTACACATAATAGGATGTATTTATAGTTTTATTTTATGTTGATTTTAGAATAGTTTATCAAGTCTATAAGATATTATAATCATCAGTTTGTACTTTGTCTGTGTAGAAGTGCACTATATATGAAAGTCTCAATACAACAGCACCACACCACATTGCTGTGACCAACTCATTCCTGATACACAAGGACCAGTGTGTCACTATGAGAAGTAAGATGATGACCAGAGATTCCAAGAAGAGCTGGCAGCACACCTCCTAGGTGTTCCTCTTCGAAATGAGCCACAAAAAGGAACCTGTAGACCATCTCCAGCCCCATGCAGCAACGATCAGGCAATGTGTCTCAGAGAGCAAGCATGGGAAGGCGGCGCTGCAAGCACTGAATAAGAAAAGCACAGCCTGGAGGTGTGAGGCCTGTGATGTGGGCTTGTGCCTCAGCTGGAGAGAAACTGCTTCAGGGAATACAAACAAAGGCTCAGGACAATACAGGTAGTCCCCGAATTACGAGCGCTCTGATCTGCGAGGTTCCAGACTTACGAGCTGCGAATTTTTGGAAAAAACGAAAAAAATACTGAGTTTTCATGTGTTTTTTCACTACAGTTAGCAAGTTAAGCATATAAACACACGTTTCCGATCATTTTTATGCACTCAAAAGTAGTTTTTAGATGAAAATAGAGTGTTTTTAGGTGCGCTGGCGAAATTTACGAGCGGACTTCCGGGTTGAATTTTTGGAAAAAACGAAAAAAATACTGAGTTTTCATGTGTTTTTTCACTACAGTTAGCAAGTTAAGCATATAAACACACGTTTCCGATCATTTTTATGCACTCAAAAGTAGTTTTTAGATGAAAATAGAGTGTTTTTAGGTGCGCTGGCGAAATTTACGAGCGGACTTCCGGGTTGAATTTTTGGAAAAAACGAAAAAAATACTGAGTTTTCATGTGTTTTTTCACTACAGTTAGCAAGTTAAGCATATAAACACACGTTTCCGATCATTTTTATGCACTCAAAAGTAGTTTTTAGATGAAAATAGAGTGTTTTTAGGTGCGCTGGCGAAATTTACGAGCGGACTTCCGGGTTTACGAGAGAAATGGCGGCCGTTCCAAATTACGAGATTTCCGGTTTACGAGCGCCTCCTTGTGACGGATCTCGCTCGTAAATCGGGGAATACCTGTAATAAGAAATGGGGGAGGGGAAAAATCGCCTGTAAATAGTTAGAATTGTTAGTCTGTTTCTTGTTTGTAAAAATATGTGGGAATAAAAAAAACATTGTAAATGTGTTCTATAGTGTTGAAATTGTTAATTTGTGATGCAAAATCTGTACTTCATGTTCAAATGCAAATTTTTATTTGCATAAAATCACTAAAATATATTTTCGTTTTTTGTTTTTTAGTGATATTAAACAGTTTTAATAGTGGTTTAGTATCAAGTATAATGTAAAACAATGCCAGATATTGAAAGTTCTACATATTCTGGAAAAATGTGCTGAAGCACTGGGCCATAGGACATTTTCTTCCTATTTTCTAGTGAAAAACAAGTAAAAAATGCCAGGCGGAAATTTGAGGCTTAGGTGTAAGGGCTTCAGGCCATCGCAGCACCTGGACTCTTCCATTCCGCTGTAGATTTGTGCTGGTTTTGGATCATTGGTCTGTTTTAGGACCAGTTTGGTCCAAGCTTCAGCTGTTGGACAAATGGTGTCACATTTGACTCCAGAATATTTTGTTGTACAAAAAAGTTCAAGGTTGACCCTGACTGCACGGAGTGCACGTCACACCATCAAGCCTCCACCACCATGCAGAACAGCTGGAGGTGTTTGGCTCACACTGAACGTGGCATCATTTTGTATGAACTGCCCCGTCTTGACCTGTATGCTAACAGGCCTGGAGTCTTACATGAAGCTGTCGGGGTGTTTGGAAATGTATCTGATCATTGCACAGTCTGACCTGGGGGTGATTTTGCTAAGAAGTCCTGGGAAGATTTCCACTTGCAAATGATCGTTCTCAACTCCAAATGTCCTTGTACCCAGATTGAGGGGCAGCATATGCTGCTTTCACTGGATTAAAAATTAAAAGTTTCAGATTAGTGATCTTCTTGCAGAGAGTGGTGAAGGCTGCACAGAAGATGTTGGAGTCAGTCTCCCCACCATCACAGACATCTACACCTCCAGATGCAGGAAGAGAGCCACCTGCATCATGAAGGACCCCACTCACCCAGCACACACATTTTGCCCCACTCCCCTCAGGAAGGAGGTTGAGGAGCATAAGTGTAGAACCACTAGACTGAGGAACAGCTTCTACCCTGAGGCTGTTACAGTCATGAATAACTAACCAGGATAATCATTGTGAATCACAACGTGCTGCTGATCTGTTTCATGTTGCTGCTGATCTGATTCATGTTGCTGATGATCTTTTTCATGTTGCTGCTGATCTGTTTCATGTTGCTGCTGATCTGTTTCATGTTGCTGCTGATGTGTTTCATGTTGCTGCTGATGTGTTTCATGTTGCTGCTGATCTGTTTCATGTTGCTGCTGATCTGTTTCATGTTGCTGCTGATGTGTTTCATGTTGCTGCTGATCTGTTTCATGTTGCTGCTGATCTGTTTCATGTTGCTGCTGATCTGTTTCATGTTGCTGCTGATCTGTTTCATGTTGCTGCTGATCTGTTTCATGTTGCTGTTGATATATATAAATAAATAAATATCACATTTTTGTCATCTGTGTATGTTTCCCATACTTGACAGACGAAATTGGCCTCTGCATTTAACCCAACCACCACCAGGTGGTGCAGTGGGCAGCCGTAGTCAGCGCCCGGGGAGCTGGGGAAAATAGATGTGCACTCATAGACACCCCAAGGTGTGCCGTGGCCGGGGTTCGAACCTGGGTCCTTCGGATCCCAAGTCTGATTCCCTAGCCACTACACCATCTTGGCCCTGATCTGTTTCATGTTGCTGCTGATCTGTTTCATGTTGCTGCTGATCTGTTTCATGTTGCTGCTGATCTGTTTCATGTTGCTGCTGATCTGTTTCATGTTGCTGCTGATCTGTTTCATGTTGCTGCTGATCTGTTTCATGTTGCTGCTGATCTGTTTCATGTTGCTGCTGATCTGTTTCATGTTGCTGCTGATCTGTTTCATGTTGCTGCTGATCTGTTTCATGTTGCTGCTGATCTGTTTCATGTTGCTGCTGATCTGTTTCATGTTGCTGCTGATCTGTTTCATGTTGCTGCTGATCTGTTTCATGTTGCTGCTGATCTGTTTCATGTTGCTGCTGATCTGTTTCATGTTGCTGCTGATCTGTTTCATGTTGCTGCTGATCTGTTTCATGTTGCTGCTGATCTGTTTCATGTTGCTGCTGATCTGTTTCATGTTGCTGCTGATCTGTTTCATGTTGCTGCTGATCTGTTTCATGTTGCTGCTGATCTGTTTCATGTTGCTGCTGATCTGTTTCATGTTGCTGCTGATCTGTTTCATGTTGCTGCTGATCTGTTTCATGTTGCTGCTGATCTGTTTCATGTTGCTGCTGATCTGTTTCATGTTGCTGCTGATCTGTTTCATGTTGCTGCTGATCTGTTTCATGTTGCTGCTGATCTGTTTCATGTTGCTGCTGATCTGTTTCATGTTGCTGCTGATCTGTTTCATGTTGCTGCTGATCTGTTTCATGTTGCTGCTGA
>JBBPBX010042234.1:10231-28492 GCA_038048925.1 Garcialebias charrua
ATTAATGCTGCCCAGCCATGTGTACTTGCTGAAATGACAAAACATTATGACAGGCAGCAACTGCGCACACGACTTATGTGTTCAAAACACTGTAGCTGTGGGAGACTCTCCTCACACATGCCCGACCATAAATGTCATTCAGCTCGCTGTGGTCTGGTAAGACTGCGGAGGCATTAACTTTCACCAGAGCTGTTAATGGCTGCAAACCAGAAGAACCACACTGATTAATGGAGCAGCATCTAAATGAGGTTTTCACATGTTTCTCAGAGCTATAAGCAGAAAACTAAGAGCTTCCCTTTCTGAATCTTCTGCACTTTGCTGGTTTCACCTTTAAAGGTATTGTGACATGATGTTGGAAATTTGCACATTTGTCACAACATATATATCTTATATCATTCAGCTCTGTTCGTTTTTGCAAAATAAATTATAAATATATTAAAATTTCATTCCAAGTTATGGTAGTTTTTTCTCTGGGACACGCCCCTAAAAATCTGCGCACTTCCGCAAAACGTCATTGTGACGTACCCGTGGGTAGCCGCTGCTCAACGCGCATGTAAATAATAATGGCGGAGCATGTCGAACAAACACAACCTATTGTTAGTACATGAATGTATTAAAGCAATCGAAGGGTTATTATTCATCCTATACAGTTATTGGACACTCGATCAATTGAAAAGTGATTTAGACACGGTTTATTTTTTACACAGTAGCTAAGTGGGGTTAGCTTCGTGATGTGGCTTCTTTGTTCTTGGGCTGAGCTAACAGAGTCCCGGTCGCGTCTGAGATATATAATTTTAAGACAGTAAATCATACAAAACTCTCATTAATAAACCCTCCCTGAATAAAAACACTTATTGATGTTACTTGATCGCGCAGACATAATTTAAAAATACATAACAAGCAACGTGTGTTTGGTCCTGATTTTATGTCGGCTAATTTTATTTTAGCATCGCACATGAAGAATCTGAAAGTTATGCACCATAACTCATGTTCCCTGAAGGAAGGGAATGAGGTGCAACATACTTGCTATGGGAATTGCGCCCCCGCACGATTACCTGAAGGAATACATTCATGCCTTTTACGGCAGGACGCGTCACCCCGCGCCAGAGGTACCGCCCTTTAGGTACTTAGGTGACTGACGTCCCTCCATCTTTCTCGAAAATTTGCACTTCACCGAGCTTTCAGCATTGAAAAGGGCCAGCTATGTTGCACCTCATTCCCTTCCTTCAGGGAACATGAGTTATGGTGCATAACTTTCAGTTCCCTTTCAGTTCGGTCTCTCGGTGCAACATACTTGCTATGGGAACGTAATTCATTCACGCCCTTGAATGCTCAGTAATTACCTGTTAGTGTGAAAACGTCTGCCATTGACCAAAAGGCATCTCAAAGCTACTTTCTATTGTGTATTAGAAAGAACAGCCTGAGTGACGTCACACACAGTACCATCCAAACTGTAGTACTTTGCAAAAGTATTTAAAGAGCTCCAGTTCGCAGTAGCACAAATATCTGCAACTGACACACCCTTGAACAATGACTAGGAAGTGGCCAAGCCCCTGGTTGAGTGAGCATGGACTCTAGGGGGCACTTGTTGACCAATGCTACCGTATGCCCTCTTAATGGCCTCCGTCACCCAATGTGAGAGCCGCTGTCTTCATAGGGCCTTTCCTGTAGCAGGTGCGGCAAAGCAGACGAACAGTTGGGTTGTTTTCCTCCATTCGGCTGTCCTCTGCATGTAGGTGCGTAAAGCCCTCACTGGGCAGAGAGCCTGTAGCCTTTCCTGTTCCTTAGTGAGGACAGGAGCAGGTGGAAAGGAGGAGAGATCAAAGTCCAGACTCCTATGGTTCAGGGTCAGGACCTTGGGAGTATATGCGGATTAGGCCTTAGTGTGACCTTTGACCCGTCAGGGGCGAATCTGGTACACATTGGGTGTACAGATAATGCATGGAGGTCACCCACGCGTTTCGCCGAGCAAAGAGCCAGGAGAAGAGCAGTTTTATAAGATAGAAGATTTATCTTAATCTCGCTGAGAGGCTCGAATGGTGGGTCGCAAAGAGCTCCCAAGACCAGACCAAGATCCCAACCAGGGGTCAACGTCCTGCTAGGTGGCCTAGTTTGAAGCACACCCTTCATATATTTCATTATGATTGGGTGTGCTCCAGGAGTCCTGTGTCCCCAGCCCTCGTGACAGGCAGAGATAGCTGCAAGGAACACCTTAATCGTTGAATAGGAACTACCCTTTTCCAGTAAATCCTGAAGGAAGGTTAAAAGTTGAGCCAGGTCGCAAGCATAAGAAATAATATTTCTTTCTGAGCACCAGGCTTCGAAGATGCGCCATTTCTGTGCATATAGAGATTGTGTTGACCCGGCACGGGCATTTTGTATAGTTGTCACCACATTCTCAGGCAAACCCAACACCATCAGTCTGTCTTTTTCGACTAACAGGCTGGAATTAATTCCAGAACCTGGCCTAAACAGCTTGGCTATGACTCCCTGTGTGAGACTTTGAGATTCCACCAAGTTGGGAAGCGGGTCTCCACGTTGATGTGCTAACAGACTTCTCTGATCGAGTCTCCTCAAAGACAGATGGAGTCTATTAATTTTATTAGAATGAGTTGGAACAGGAAAACTACTGTTTCCCTCCAAAACAGGTTTTTCTGTTGGGTCGAGGAGCTGCCATTTCTGTAAACGAGCAGACCTCCTGACTTTAATTGTTGTCCCCCCAGGTGGGATACCGTGTGGGGACAAGGTTGATGCAGCCTTGTGAGGAAAATCACGTGCTGCACTTCCACTGTTCGAGCTTTGTGTGTCCTTCATGAATAATAAAGGAGCAGCAGCGATGTGTGAACGTGGGGATGATCCTTTGTGGCTGGCAGACTCAAGATAATTTGTTGATAAGGAGCCCAGTTTCCTTTCAAAATCAGTAGGAAAAATCCTGGTTCAAGTCCGATCCTTTTACACACACAGAAGCGTGATCACAGCCGCTTTTCAGAGGGTGTGAAAAATGTGTCTGCTTTGGGGCATCCGACATGTCCTCCTGTGGTGTGAGTGTGTCACGTGGTTGTCTGGCTAGTGTATTAGCCGGCCCCTTGCTCCTAATGGAGCGGGAGCTGGGACACGTGCCCTTTCCCACCTGCCTTAGCGAAAGGTGTAGGATCTGTTCACAGACGTCTCTGGGTCTGCCTTTTGGAGACAGGTTCAAAGGCACCCTACTGGGACTTATTGAATAGGCTAGCACCACATGAGCCGTGAGGGAGGGGGATGTGCCCCCCCCCCCTTATGACGGCTGACAGGCCAGAGGCCCGTACTGTTGACTTTGTGTTGGTGTGTTGTTGTTGTTTTTTTTATAAAACAGGGATGTGCTGTTTTATGAGTTTTATTCGTGCTTACGTGTAACGACATACATGATTTGATGTCACTCACAGCAGGAAAAACATGGTTTGTGCATGCAACATGATTATCAGCTTTTTGTACTTTGCTACAAATAAAGTCTGAACAAGGTGCAAACACTCCTGTTACCACGTGGGCAGGAGGTCGTCGAAAAAGTAAACGTGAACCTGGTTCATCAGGCACATTTTTGACGAGTGTCCCGGTTCGCCGAGGAGGCCCTGTGCCTGCTCGCTTGGCGTGGGACAAACCTGTTTTTAGTCCATGCGTGCTCAGAGCGAGGTTAGTTCGGCGGGGGTCTCTGCCGAGGCTCCTCCTTGTATGCTGTCTGCTTCTACGGTGGTACACGCATCGTCAAACGGTGCCGCGGCTGTGCAGGTCTGCTTCCAGTGGGCTCTCTGGGTGGGGCGAAACTCCGACGAGCTATGCCAACACTGAGAGCTTCAGCCTGCCTGCGCCTTTGGTCCAGCTTGGTTTCGCTCCAAAGTCTGGCCAAAAAGTATCTCCGCTTCTATCGAGTGGTGGAGAAAAGGCACCTTTTGTCCCTCTGGTAAATCCGTCAACATCATCCACAGGTGGCGGAGCGCGATGACCACTTCCGCCATACCTCTGCCCTGAGCCACAGCAGCTGTACCCATCATACGAAGGACAAAGTCTGTAGCTCTGCGGGCTTCGTCCAGTAGTTCGGCAGCAGCTTGCTTATCCGAGGTTTCCTGCAGTTGTTGGAGTTTTTCTGCGAGGTAAGCCTGCATCATCGCTGATGCGTTCATGGCGCACGCCGCAAGTCCTTAAGCTCTGTAGCACTTTTCGAGAAGCGACGCTGAGGCTCTGCAAGCTTTGCTGGGGAGAGTCGGCTTTGTTCCTGACGATCTGGGAGCTAGGTGGGACGCTAGCGTGTCCTCAATCTGAGGTGCATTAGCTATTCCCACCTGATCCATGCCCTCCACGTCGAGGAATTGTGAGAGGGGGAGAAGCATGGGCGCTCGTGGCTGAGGCCAGGTGCGGGTCAGTTCCGTGAGGAAGTCTGGGAACACGGGCATCCTTTGCCTTGTTGCAGCCTGTTGTTTTGAATAAAAATAGTTCCCCGCCAGCCTCGTGACCTGTTGGCGAGGTGGGGGTTCCGGCCAGGGGATGTTCAACGCGTCCGCCGCTCTGTGGCACAGGTCGAACAGGGCCGGGATGGAGAAGTCCGTTTCAGGGAGTGCAGGTATCGAGGTCCTAGGGAGGTGCTCTCCCGGATCCTCGATCTCGAGTTCTGGTTCCTCCGTTGAAAATTCGCCCGAGGCTGAGATGGAGATCTCGTCTTCATTCATCATGCCTCTGGTGTCGAACTCGACTGTTAGGTCCCCCACGGTAGAAAGCGGGTCAGGGCTGTCACCCCATTTGACGCGTGTGCTGTCGTGTAGAGCCATGTGTTCAAGCTCTGGCGTCGGAGTGAGGGTCTCCGTGGTGTCTGGGTCCTGTGGACCAGCTGCGCCTCCCATGGCTTTAGCCACGAGGTCCACGCGCTACCGCAGCACCGCGTCCAGCATCTGGCTGTAGTGTGGGCAAGAGTCAGGCGCGTCCAGAGCTTGTCTTGCATGAAATATACCCAGGCAGACTGGACAAGCCTCGTGGGTGTCCGTCGCTGCCAGGTAAAATCCACAGCCGCTGGGACAGACGCGCAAGTTTGGGCTTGCCGTCCCGCTGGCTTTCCTTTGAAGTTTAGTCTTTCGCTTCCCTTTCTCCGGAGGCATGTCCGAGACAAGGCGAGCGAGACCTTCCAGAATCCTTTTTCTTCTTTGTTCGAGTGTCTCCTCCGTCGTGTCGCTTTCGCTGGCTAGCTCGCTAAGCTAGTGTTAGACGAGGCAGCGGTTGTGACGCAGTTATAACTCCGTCGAGCGAAGCAACCTGTAGGAGAGAGGAGAGAAGAAAACCTCGAGGTTATAGAAATGTGCTGGGCTAGCTTTCGCCAGTCCAGCAGTACGCAGGGAAAAATTCTCTGTGCGCTCTGTGCAGGGAGCGAGCTCACCTCAAGTTGAGCGATGGAGCAGCAGAGAAGTCCCGCGAAGAGAGGTAGTTCAGGTTTTGCGAGGTGAAGGGCAAAAAAGAGGAAGATGGAGGGGCATCAGTCGCCTAAGTACCTAAAGGGCGGTACCTCTGGCGCGGGGTGACGCCCCCTGCCGTAAAAGGCGTGAATGTATTCCTTCAGGTAATCGCGCAGGGGCGCAATTCCCATAGCAAATATGTTGCACCGAGAGACCGAACCGAAAGGGAACCTCCGTGATAATTGGCTTTATACACTCACAGTATATAAAGTAAAACAACATGATTTCACGTTAAATATATAGTTTATCATCTAAAACGGTACACACCTCCGATTATGTTTACACAAAGACTTACTCTTTTCCGACGGTAGCTTCCCTGCGTTGTTTTGACGTGGTAGCTCCTGTGGCACTTTCTTCTGTAGATTTTCTTTTAAAAATAGTAGGAATAGCATCCGGTTTTAAAAGTCTTCTGAATCTTACTGGTAATCCTAAAGATTCTTTTATACCAGGTCTTTCCTGAAAACAATTGGCAGTAAAATGGTCGCTGCAGACATACACCATCGGTCCCTCGTTCTCTGTAGGCTACTTGTCTTGTGCATTTTTATCGAAGTTTTTCATCTTTTGGAAATTTGTGAAGGCTCACTTGTTCACTGCTGATATTAGAACACCCAAATGTGCTACAACGTGACGGCATTTTTCAAGTTACACAAAAAAAGAGGCGATCTTTCAGGAAATGAATCTGTATGGAAAGCAGTTAACACACCAAACAAACGAGCAAGGCTCTGCCTTATGCCCAGTGCCTACATGTACGTCACGATGACGTTTAGCAGAAATGCGCGGATTTTTAGGGGCGTGTCCCAGAGAAAAAACTACCATAACTTTGAATGAAATTTTAATAAATTTATAATTTATTTTGCAAAAACAAACAGAGCTGAATGATATAAGATATATGTGTTGTGACAAATATGCAAATTTCCAACATCATGTCACAATACCTTTAAGGTTTTCGTCTGGATGTCATTTGAACCAGTCTTTTCCAGTTCCAGTCCCACTGCCTGTTTTAGAGGTGCCCCCAGTCAAACCTAACTGATAAAAAATTGAAATATTTCCAGTGCAGATCATCAAATAATGCACAAGTTATTCAGTTAATTTAAATCAGGTGTGATATATCTTCAGATTCCTCTGATTTATAATGTCTTTACCCATAATTTTCAATTATATAATATATAGGAAAAGTCTGAGTGATTTAGTGAAGTTTTTTTTTTCCTTCTTCTTTTAAACCAGGGCTTTTTGGTTTCTGACTAACCCCGGTTAATGATCCAAATCCTCAGGACTCAAGTCCATCCATCCATTTTCTTTACTTACTTCTTCCTTTTTTGAGGAGCGGGGGGTCACTGGTGCCCATACCCAGTTATCACTGTGCGAGTGGTGGGGGACACCCTGGACAGGTCTCCGGTCCATCAAAGGGACATAGAGACAACCAACCATTCACTCTCTCACTCACACCTAGAGACAATTTAGAGTTACCAATCAGTCTAACATGCATGATTTAGGTCTGTGGGAGGAAACTGGAGTACCCGGATAAAACCCATGGAGAGAACATGCAAACTCCATCCGGAATGAACCCCGGCCAGAATGTGAACTAGGACAACCTGCTTGCTGAGAAGTGGCAGCTCTACCAACTGTGCAACCTTGCTGCATGTCCAAGGTCTCAGTTAACCCGGATGCTATACGGCAAACTGTCTATAAATCTGTGAGTTAGTGGAGTTGATGTAAAAAAACAGCTGAATCCTTGGAAATGTTGCAGACTCAGATGAGTTGAGTCACTGATTTGGATTTAGACATAACAGGTAAAACAGTGGACTCAAATAAGTTGTGACACTTGCATTGTCATTCTTTCAGATTTCCAAAAGACGAGAAGGCTCAACAGGGACATGGTAAAAAGGGTAAGTAGTTTAATTAACCAGGGGGACAGGGTACAAGGATGGGAGGATATGCAGAAGACAGTGGATGGTGAGTTTGCGATGTTCAAAATAACAGGTTTTAAATGGCAATGATTTACAAGGGTGGTTGTCACAGTGTTCTGTATAGGGATAAAACTGGTTCAGATTGAAAGATTCATTACTCAGAGGAGGAACTCCAGGTAGTTTGGTCATGTACAAGTTAGTTAGAGATTGATCAGGCTGGCAGAAAGCTGAGTTGATGATTACCCCTTTGTATGGTCTTTGTAGGGCATGGAGGAGGTTTCCCACAGGAGCAATGACTCAGGAAAAGATAAGGTTCTGGTATAGTAGTAGTAGTAGTAGTAGTAGTAGTAGTAGTAGTAGTAGTTTCTTTATTTCAGACACAATGTAAGATCCATATATGTATATAATAAGGAAAAAAAAAAAGAATAAATAAAAAGATTAAAAAAGATTAAAAAGCTTTCCTATAGAGGCTAATCCGCCAATGAGTCCTTAAAATAGAAAAATATCTCACAGAGCTTAGTCCAGGGTTGGTCAGTGTAGTGATGATACAGTTTTCAGATTCAGACAATCTGCACATGCATCTATACATGAGGTTACGCAGCACCGCTGGGCAGGTAGGCACACCTGCATCTGCAAACATTTTGCTCGCACTGCTCCATCGAGGTACCCTCAGCATCATTCGAAGGCCATCATTATATGCCACAGTTAGTCTATACATACTGCTCTTTTTATAACGTCTCCACAGGTGAGCGGTGTACAAAGGAGTGCAGTAGGCCTTAAAGAGTTGGATCTTAACAGATGTTGAGCACATTCCAAACCTACGGATCAGCGTGTTAGCTTGTCCATAGAGCATACGGCATTGTCTGTAAATGTCTCTATCATCTGACAGGTCTGCAGTCAAATAGTGCCCCAAATATTTATATTCATCACTGACATCCAGCCTGTTGCCCGACAGAAAGAAGTCAGGGAACATCAACTTGGAGTCTTCTCTGCTCCGCACAATCATGATGTTGCTTTTCTTCGCATTATATTTTATATCAAAGTCACTTCCATGAACAGAGCACACCTGCAGCAGTTCTTGTAAGCCAGCAGAATAGGGACAGAACATTACTAAAGCATCTGCATACATAAGATGGTTGATGACCTTATTTCCATATATACTATACTTGGCTGCCCACAAGGATTCTTCAATAAAATGGGCAAGCACACATTTTACATTCTCTCTTTAAATAAGGGTCATGTTTTAGTGAAGCACAAGTGGCTGTTTGTCGATTCACCATGAGGAAATCAACGGTCAAACGAGGACTCACGGTTCAGGCAGTCAATCAGCCGTCATGGAGAACAGCTGGGAAGTACCGGTAACTGGCATGACCCACTCACTGGGCCTGCAGATGATGGTTAGTGGAGAAATAAGGAGCAAGAATAGCACACTAACAGTTTGGTGAACTGGTATTTGGTTTGTGGAATTGTAAACAAACATATTTGAATCATTCATTCATTCAACCTTTATTTATACAGGCTAGCCTTGTTGAGCCACGTGGACTCATTTGCAAGAGAGACCTGTTCCAGACAGAACATATAAAGTACAGACAACAAAACAATAAACAATGACAACAACAAACTACTGTAAAAATGCAGTTAAAATAAGAATAGTGTATAACACAAATCCGGGTGCTGAAAAACAGGGTAAAATACGCTGATGCATGCTCAATAATCCAGGTAGAAAAATCTAAAAAAGCTAAGTATGGTCCTCTGGACATTCAAAAAACAAAACGAAACAAAGCAAAAAAATTGTAGAAACGGTAAAATACGAAAAACAAGAACATACTGTATTTGCTTTGATTTTTCCATTGACATTATGTAAAGTGGATCCTTAATGTCCAACACAGCTTATTTATATTTATTTATTACTTTTTGGCAGAGTGAACAATTTAAGTAACCAAGTGGACCAAATTTCTTTAGTGAGTGACTCAGATTAACTCAAGTCCATGACGTGAACCATATTTACTCTATTTTGAACTTATAAAAGCTTCCAGCCAAAGTCCTGTTTCCAGTGTGAAAGTCCTGCACACATTGAAAACATTGTGTTTGCCTTTATATGCTTTATGACCAAAATAAAAATAAAAATTTAATTTCTTTGAAAGGTTCAGGCTGAACTACCAAGTGAGGAAAAAGTCCTCATGTTGAAGATCTAGTAGTAATGTGGTTTCCTCACACAAATGTGCTATTTGTCATCACTAACTCGGTGCTCACAGCTTCGGGGGGTGTCCATGATTACTCTGTCCACAAGCAGAAAATAAAACACGTTCGTAATAAGGTTCACTGCCTGAACTTAAATAATGTGTTAATAAGAAATGCCTAACATGTTGGCTTATTTACCACACTGCTGTTTTGCAAATGATGCATACAAATCCCATTGCAAGTCTGAATTAATATACAAGTATATGTGAGAGATAAAAAAAAAATTGCATACAATCAACCTGCTGAATTAGAAACATATTAGTACATTTAATGTGGAGAAAAGTGACTTTGGGGGATTTTTGATCATACATATTTAAATATTTAAAATTTTTGAGATTTCCAATTTTTTTTTAATTTCATGCATTTTAAACATGTATTTCTTAAATGTTAAAAAAAATTCTGGCAAAGCAAATGGAAACTTAAAATGTCAGTAAAAGTCATACAGTAGCATCTAAAATATATATTGTAAAAAAAAAAAAAATTTCATTGTCAGTCAGTTCAGAAAGTGAAAATCGTATATTACTTTATAGATTCATTACATGAGAGAAATACATTGCCTGGCCAAAAAGAAGTTGCCACCAAAAAAAAAAGGTCACACACTAATATTTCATTGGACCACCTGTAGCTTTGGTTACGGCATGTGTTTGCTGTGTCATTGTTTCAATAAGCTTCTGCAATGTCACAAGATCTATTCCCATCCAGTGTTGCATTAAATTTCCACCAAGATTGTGCATTGATGACTAGATACTATATGATGGGTGCATCACTTCACCAGCATCTCTTCTCACCCTGATGCACCCATCACTCTGGAACAGGGTCAATCTGGACTCATCAGACCACTTGACCTTCTTCCATTGCTCCAGAGTCCAATCTTTATCCTCTCTAGCAAATTTAAACATTTTTTTTCCAGTTAGCCTCACTGATTAGTGGTTTTCTTAAGGCTTCACAGCTGTTCAGTCCTAATTCCTTGAGGTCCCTTCACATTGTGCGTGTGGAAATGCTCTTACTTTCACTATTAAACAGCCCTGAGTGCTACTGTTGTTTTTCTTCCATCTGATTGCACCAAACATTTAAGTGATCACCAATCACAATCATTCAGAATTGTTTTCCGGCAATATTTCTTCCTCAAAGATGATGAGTCCCCACTATGCTTCCAGTTTTTAATAACGTGTTGGTCAGTTTTTAACCCAATTTTAGTAGTTTCTGCAATCACTTCGATTTTTTCTCTGCTTGATGTCAATGACTTGACCCTTCTCAAACAGACTGACATCTTTTCCACGACCACGCGATGTGTCTTTCAAGATGTTGTTTAAGAAATGAGAAGCAACTCATTGCACCAGTTGGGGTTAAATAACTTGTTGCAGCTGAAATATAATCCCCCATGCAGTAATTATCCAATAGGAGGCTCATACCTATATTTGTTTAGTTAAATCCAGGTGGCAACTTTTTTTAAAAAAATTACACAATTCAGTGTCTCAGAAAATTGGAACATTGTAAAGAGATTCAAAGTTGTAAACTCCTGGTGTAGCACCCAAATCAGCTGATAACTCCTAGACATGAGCTACAAATGTCTCATTCCTCAAGTCGAGCCACTTCCGAACCAGAGACAACATCAGAAGAGTCTTACCTGGTAAAGGAGAAGAACTGGACTGTTGCTCAGTGGTCCGATGCCCTCTTTTCAGATGAAAGTACATTTTCATGTCATTTTGGAAATCAAGGTACCAAAGTCTGGAGGAAGAGTGGAAAGGCCCAGAAGCCACATTGCTTGAAGTCTAGAGTGAAGTTCCACAGTCGGTGATGGTTTGGTGCTGGTGCTGATCAATTGTGTTTTCTGAAGTCCACAACGTAGCATCTACCAGGACATTTTAAGTTACTTTTTGCTTCCTTCTGCTGGTGAGCTTTATGTAGATGCTGGTCTTATTTTCCAGCAGGACTTGACTCTTGCCCACACTGACAAAGTTACCAAAAGCTGGCTATTTAATATTATATTTTTCTGAGAGACTCACTTTGTTTTTTCATTATTTGTACGTCATAATCATCAAAATAACAAGAAATAAACACCTGAAATATTTATGTGTAACAAACCTATGTAACACTTTCTGAAATGACTGGCTAAACAATGGAACTTTTTTCACAATGATCTACTATTTTAAGAATCACCTGTAGTGCCTGCAGTGCAGAAACCTTCAAATATCTGCTTAAATGTGTTACAGCAGGAATAAATGCAGTCTAAGCTGGATTTGGAACTATTTTGGGAAAACAAGTTAAAACAGTACAGTGACAATTTTTTTCCTCTGCTCTTGCAGGCTTCCTGTCCAGGTCAATACATGCAGGCGCCACAGTGCGAACAGCCCAGGACACACCATGTAAAGTGACTCTGCCACCCTCCATCTCCCCCCCAACCCCTGTCGTCGGACACTACTCACCCTTAACAACCACCATTGATTTTTTTTCCCCCGTCCTGATGAGGTTTTGGCCATCATTTAATCCAACATTGCAACATCCTGCTGTAGGACATGGCTGAGCATGGCATGCTAATCAATTGGCCACCACAACCCTGGCTGAGCAATTCTCCTTACTTCTGCTGATGAGGAGCAAGGAGCTGTGACCGAGCCCAAAAAAATATAGAGGATTGTGTCACCAAAACACAATCAAAAGTTCCCCATGTCCTTGTTTTATCTCTTATCTTTATGAATGTATTATTGTCGAAACCTCTTACATTTATATCTTGTCACGGCACTTCAAGGCACTTCTCAGCTAAATCATCAAATCTCTTGAGAAGCTCATTGTTTACAGAGATTCAGCTTGACCAGTGGAGCTGAGATCAAACCACTAATGGCTGTTTACCCATAATCCCATTCTCTGGCTTCTGCAGACTTTAGGCGAGGACACGTTAATTACTTCTTTATACATTTTGAATACATCAAGCCCTACGATTCACTGGATTTTAAGGGTGTGGCAATCAGTACTGTCCCATTTCCAAAGCGAAATGGAGACATGCAACTGTTGTGAAACCAATTTGTTCACATTAAAGGGATAGTGAAGAGAAAAGGTCATAAACAGTTACAATATAAACTCATTGAACAACCCCAGTTTGGAAGAACCCAATTTAATCCTTACCAGAGTGAGAAGCTAACGGCTAATCCAAGCAAGACAAAGACAAAAGTGGAACCGCTGCTTGAAAAGAGCTCCTAACTTTCAGAGCACAACAGAGTCGATTCCGATAGTTATTGTTAAAGTTTTAAAACTAGATCTCACTTGATCTGTTAGCACTTACAATATGAGTTGGTGATGACTCTCAGCTACTACCACACCAATTTGGAGCTTAATATCTTTAAAATCAACAGAGTTACAGACATGTGTGTTTGCTAAGATTGCCTATCTGTGACGGCCATCTTGAATGGGATTAAATCCAAAAGTTAATCAGTTGAAACTGTTCATCTAATGACTACTTTCCAATATTTTCACTCAAATTAATTCAGTGATTTATGTAATATTTCGCTAAAAGTGTACAAACACAACCAAAACAAAAACTTCTATGGCTGCTCACTGCACCACCTGGTGGTGGTTGGGTTAAATGCAGAGACGAATTTCGTCTGTGTATGGGAAACATACATAGATGACAGAAAAGGACATTATTATTATTATTATTATTCATCACTCCACCTTTGCCTTCAGCGGTGGTCAATATGATTATAACAGCTGAAACTTTAAAAGTCCTGCTGGAAGTGCCCAACGCTACATTAAAAGTGCCACAGCTAGCTGCTGCTGCTAATTCAGTTAACTATAGAAATTTATGAAAATATCCATGTAATGCAACCAATGTATATACTGTGATGCAAAGGCTTATAAAATGGCAATCCTACAAACTTTTTTAAACTTTCTATTTGACTTATTTTATTATTATTTTATTATTTATTCATGCAGACTAGCTGTTAGCTTGTCAATCCAGTCATAATTAAACTATATTTCTCTAAAATGAGGTCATTCAAAGAGCTATCTAAATTAGGTAAGATATTAATTACTCATTATCCCTGTAGTCCTTTTTCATGAGATTATGTGGGATTTAATTTAGAATTTACTTGAGATTACTGCCACAAACGCCGTCTTTTAAACAGCTGTTCATGTTTGAAACAAAACTGGAATTCGAAAAAAGGGAAAAAAATCTAATATTATTAATATATGCGTTAAATATATTCATTTTCATTATTTGTTTGCCATGATTTTGGCCAAAGTCACTGATATAAAACATAAACAGTCATGAAAAAACATTTTATCTGGGTCTCAGTTTCATACCACACAGTGACTCCATCACTACATGAATAAATAACACATATATAGACCGCATCCCTGTAGCGTATCAAACACGGCGGAGATTATTTGTGACACGTCTGGCAATTAACAATTTCTCTCACTCTGAATGCAAACCATAAAAGAGATGATCAAGGCTCAGTGATATCCACAGACGATGCATAATTTATGTGGCTGGTACAAAATACCGTTCTGTTGCAGTTCTGTTCGTTCGCTCGACTAATTCGTTGAAATAAAGCGTCCCGAAGGGCCGTCCGTGTAATCAAGCCTAATCTCAGATTGATCTGAGCGCGGTGGAAGACACGAAGTTGGAGAAATATGGGGAAGCTGTCATAAAACGCAGATCCGGGGAGTAGGGCATCAGTTTCAAATCTGGAAAAAAAGTATATAAAAATAATTATTTAAAGATAAGTAAAATAAGTTTAAAATCATTTTTTCACTTTTTCTGAGGAACATTTGCAGCCAGTTTTGTTTGTTTTCCTTCTTCCTTCTGGTGTACACTTCTACTGATGGTCTCAAAGGACCAAAACGAGTATATTATAACAATAAATGTCAATAATTCTAATTGTTTATACATTTCAGGTGAGACATGGTGAACATCTAAACTATTTCTAACTTTGTTTGCTTTTTGCATTGTACATCTATAAAGATTAACCAGTTGCCGCTAACATTCAGTGAACGTTTCATTAAAATCTGTTCAGTGGTTCATGAGATATTTTGCTTAAGGACATGCAAATTAGATTCACATTGATAGAACAAATAACTGCTGTTAATCTAAAACTATATTGTGTTAGTATTTTTGTTGATTTAAAAAAAGCATTCAATACTATTGATCACACTACACTATTCTTCTTGAAAATTTGACCAAATATGGTATTAGAGGACCAGCATTACAGTGGGTATCTAGCTATTTGAAATATAGGAAACAGTTGGTACAAATAAATGATGTAAGATCTGACCTCTGTAATATCACATGAGGAGTTCCTCAAGGTTCTGTACTTGGACCAAAGTTATTTATTTTATATGTGAATGACTTGGTAAATGTGTCAGGACTCATTAAATGTGTACTTTTTGCAGATGATACCACTTTTTTTTGTTTGGGTAAAGATATAGAACAGATGTTGGAGTTGATGCAGACATAATTTGTCCAAATATAAACTTGGTTTAAACTTAATAAATTATCATTAAACTTAGATAAAACTATATGATATTCAGTAATAGAAAGAGAATTGTTTATGTTCCATTTAGAGTTGAGGGTGTTGAGATTTGTAGAGCGAGTGAGGTGAAGTTTTTGGGTGTTATCATTGATGATAAACTGACATGGAAACAACACAAACTCTGTAAGAATAAAAATAGCTAAATCTATTGTAGTACTGTAAAACGTAAGGGACTTATTAAATGATAAAGCTCTGTATTTGTTGTATAACACAATCATTGTTCCACACCTAATCTATTATGTTTGAGGGAAAGTGTGTAAAACAATCACAAAACCTATTTTTGTTTTACAGAAAAGAGATGTAAGAATTATTACCAGAAAGCATTACCGTCATCCATCAAGCACATTATTTTATCAACTGAAGTTATTGAAATTCCATGATTTGGTAGATTATGTTTTATCAGTTATGTATAGGGCTCAGAATAACACATTACCTTTAAATATCAAAATATATTTTGTTAAAAGACAAAGTTGTTATAATCTTAAGGGACAGAGATATCTGTCAAACCAAAAAAACAGAACTAGTTTGAAGGGACGGTCTACCTCAATCCAGGGAACTGGATTATAGAATGGTCTGGAAAGTGATGTTAAAAATGCCAGATCAAATAAAATTAAAAAATTGCTTAACGTGTATTTGTATGAATTGTTGCTCGAGGAGGAGTTTTTTATTTTGTTTTTGTTATTTGAAGATTATTATTGTTTGAATTAATTTTTTGATAAAAAAAAACATAAAATCATTACTTCCTGCAGGTTTGATTAATAAAATCATTACTTCCTGCAGGTTTGATTAAATTTGTCACACATTTATTCAAGTGGAAACATTATCACCTTTTCCTGGTAGGCCACAAAAACAATATAAGATCTCTACCTTTTTCTTTGTTTCACTCATCCTGTTAACACGAGCTCCTCCATACTCTCACACACACACACACACACACACACAGTGGTTTTGATACAGCATTATGACTTCTCAGGGAGCTTCACTGCATCATCTTCTCTTGCAGACCCTGCAGCCTCAGCTTGTCCCACTTTGACTACACTCGATGTGCCTTTGTCCCTCGCTGTCATCGTGGGAGAGAGCAAAGTTTCAAAGGCTGAAAGGAAGGTGACGTTTGAAAGAACACAAGCCAATTTACAGTAACAAACACTAATTATTAAACCATTTTCCTTTTTTGTCTAATTAAATTTCAATCTCTGTTTGCAGAGGGAGACACAAGCCAGGATTTACAGTTCTGGTTTGGCTGATCTCTCAAAGAGATTGTATGCAATTTCAATTCAAGACACTATAACCTAAAATATTTGAAGCTGTTTTAACTGAATAGTTTATATATGTTAAACTATCAAATGCTATCAACTCATATTGATGATGAAATTTGGATTAATTAACACTTGTGTTATATTTTTGACCAGCACGTTCTGTATGATGTTATACGTCCTTTCAATTAGAGAACTTTTAAATAAAGAAAGCCAGATAAAATCAGACTTTCTCACTAAGTGTGAATTTTTAGGGGAAAAGTATCTCTTGGGACCGTTCTTTTAAATACATTTTGTATATTTCATTTCCCCAAATAATTAATGATCTAGTTTGAGTTTTTGCCACATATTTTTTATTTCTCTTTGAATGTTGTTCCAAAATGGCAGTTTGACATTGCTTTAGTTCGACCGTTTCAAATTTTAGTTTCAATATTTTTTACACACTTCTGTGGTTAGTGCATATGAAACTAGTTCAAGCTGATCCACAAAGATCCTTAGAAATCATTCCAAAGCTATCTGCTACCACCTTGTGGTCACTTGTGGGTGTTGCACATTATTTGTTAACGAGAAAAAAATAAAACCCACATTGCCCTCTGCTGGCTAATAATTGCCATTACAAGCAAGACATCCATGCTGAACATTTGCTTTAAAGATTTTAGATTTTTTTTTAAAGGCAGTTTGTCACATTCAACAGATGCAGAAATGCACCTAGAAAAAAGCAGACCCAGTTAGATTAAATACAGTTCCTGAACCCTTTGAAGTACATGCAAAAGCCTGAAGGTTCATCTTTAAAAGTCACACTTGTCGTAACAGAGACTAGAAAGTAGGTATTGTTTTTAGAACACACAAAAATAAAACATTCTCACCTGGATTTTTTTGTTCATTATTATTTTATGTTGCTGCACATGGATGGATGCAGACATGGACTGGAAAATCAAATGACACTATATAGACTCAAGTCTGTTGCCAATTTGAATTTAATAATGGTAGCCCAAAAATGACTATCCCAGACATATTTCTCTATAGATTTGTCAATGCATTTTCCCCAAGTATCCATTTGGAATCTCCAAATAAACTCCAAAATCAAAAGGCTAACTTGATGGGGATTTTAAACCCCTGTTACCTTAATAAAAACCACACAAAGATAAACAAGAGAACAGTGTTAAATCAGACAAACAACTTTGCAAAGGGGAATGGCTTTTAATGTCTTTTGAAACTTAGTTTTGGTCTCAAATACATTGTCCTGCACAATTCCGAATTGTACTGGACATGACAAGCTATTTAAACAAGAAGGAGGTGGAGTTTTGACAGCTCTGACGTCTTACAGATAAAACAAACAAGTCATGGTTCTGATCAAACAAGAACATCTAATCCAAAGATTGTCAAGGCTAGAAGACTGTCTCTTCTGTATCAAGGAGCAAAGCAAACAACATGTTTGTACTATCAAATATAAGTGTTTAAAGGGAACAGAGAATATTTGATATAAGTGAGCTGGGTTATAATTATTGGGTCAGAGTAATTAGTTTTAGATGATAAATATTGAACATCTCCATCATTTCATCCTCTTTATCATATATAAACTGATCATTATCAATCAGGTGAGCGGTGCGGAAAAACATCCCCTGAGGCCGAATTTCTAATTAGGGGCAAAAACTCACACCACCGTCCCGTGCCTCCACAGTAACGCCCTGACAAATTCAGGATCACATTTTTAGGATGGTTTGAGAGATATAAAGTTTTGGATAACTCTGTGGTGATGATTGTCATATTGCATGACTTATTTCAATATTTGTGAGAAATAAAGATTTTGATTTTGAGGAGAATTTTGCAATGAGTATGGTCTCACTTTATGGCTTATGTC
>JBBPBX010042235.1:0-28491 GCA_038048925.1 Garcialebias charrua
ATTTTGTTTGGCTTTTTACTTTATTTTTACCAGTGCTTTACAGCACCCTTTTAGATATGATATATGTGGACTTTTACAAATTTAAAAATGCTCTAAGAATGTCACATTGATAGAAATGGTCCTTTTTCTTTCATAATGAAATATTTGTCTACCGGTACATCAACAAATGTTAAAACGTAGAATTATTTGAAGTTTAATCGAATCGAACCGAATCGCTTTTACACTGCATCGAATCGAATCGAATCGTTCCGTTTTTAAAATAAATCGTTTTTGAATCGAATCGTAACCTTTGTATCTAGATGTGAATCGAATCGTCTGTCACACAGAGATGTACAACCCTAATATATATATATATATATATATATATATATATATATATATTATATATATATATATATATATATATATATATATATTATTTATTTATTTTTCTCTTACCCCCCTGGTTGCCTGGCGGACATTCTGGGGGTGGGCCGTCAGGGGTTGTGCTGGGGTGTGGGGGGGTTCGGGGCCTGCGGGTTTGCCGTGGGCGGGACTGGCAGTGCGCTCCCCCTGGGGCTGCTTGGGCTCGAGTGTCCTGCCCTGTCCTGTCGGCGGGGCGCGGGGTGGGCCGGATCTTGGATGTCTGCTACTCTCCACCCCAGAATGAATGGGCCTACCTCCTGGGTTTGGATGTGGGCTGCCCCATGTAGGGAGCAGGTACATGTCTTGGACCTGGGGGGTATAGAGTGTGCTTCGGGATTATGATTGGAGCGTGTCGTTATTGTTTGTCTTTCTATGACTGAGGGTGAGGATGAGGGTGGGTCTAAATGAGTGTGTCTGTGTATGAATGTTTAAGTGTCAGGCTGGGACTTGGACTGCCCCCTCTCTGATACTTCTGAGGCTACCTAGTGTCGCGCTCCTGCCACGTGGCCCCCTGGTGGGTGTTCCTCTGCCTGCGGGCGTGCTTGGGACCCTCACTATCTGGGGCTGGGCGCTTGGGCGTTGGTCGGCTCGGCCTGGTGGCTGCCTGGTGGGGCTCGGGTCCTCTGGTCCTGTCGGGTCTGGGCCTGAGGGGTGGGCGTCCCCGGTGCCCGAGCATCGGTGACCGGCCCTGGGGCTACGTCGGTGCAGCGGGCTCTGGCGGGGGCCTGTGTATTTGTCGCTGTTGACCCCGGGGGGTCATTGTGTGTGGTCCCTGGTGGGGTTCGTCCGGTTCTTCCCCTTGGTCGGATCTGGGGAGTGGACGAGTGGCTCGTCCTGTTCGGGTGGTCCTGGGGACTCTGGGCTCGGGGTCCTTCCTGGGGTCTTGGGCTTTGATCGCCCTTTCGTCTGTCTCGGGCTTTGGGGGGACAGATCTCTGATGCTTCACAATCGCTACTAAATGTTCTATTGGAGGAACCTTATTCACTTATGCATGCTCACAACCACACACAAATGGATGCAGGGATGTATATGTAGATATATGTAGATGGGTATATAAATGAATATAAATATATATGTATGTATACTGTATATATATTTGTAGGTATGGGTATGTTTATATATAGAAATCTAATGCAAGGTCATGAATATTATCAGTCTTTATGCTTGTATGTTTCGTTGCTGTGTTCTGTCATGTGCTTTGCAGGATTGTGGACGGAGGTTTGGTGTGTTTGCCTTGTGCTCTTTTTGTGGATAATTGTTGTTTTGTTGTCTCACTTTCTCTTTTCTTTTAGGGGTTAAGAGGAGGTCAATATTAATACTGACCTCTTTACCTTAATTAATTTACTTATTCAGATTGAATAGTAAATTCACGGATTCTGTTCTTTTTCAGTTTACCCAATATTTCTGTGATCTTTATGATGGACAAATAAACAGAGCCATTAAGTGACAATGGACATTGACTTAGTTTGATATGTCAAAGAGACACTATCATTTATTTAAAATGAATCAACTAAATTAACACCATTACACTTGATTGACATGATTTCACTTTCTTTCAATTTAAAACGTCAGCACACTTAAATTCAACACAACAGACATAAATATTGGATGTTAACATATTTAGTCTGTGGGCTCTTCAGCTTAAAATAGTTTCCAGCTTAGAATTGAGGGAAAAAGATAGGAGGAAAGATTTAAGAAGAATTGGGAGGTTAAGAGAGGAAGTTTATCTTGCATTTATGAAACCAGATGACACTCTTCCGTACGCGTCCAGCTAAGATATCATCACACCTCCAGCAAGCAAACAGCTGCTCCTTTACCTTAAGACGTCCGCCTTGGTTCTGGTAAAGAGCTGTGGTCAACTTTAGACTGACGAGTCGTCGGTCCCGCAAGTCCAAGCTGGACTCCACGCGTGTTTACCTTGTCGGTGTCGGTGATACTCGCTTTCATCGGCAAAAGTCGTGGCAGTCGTGGTTTCTTGGCTCAAGATAATTTATTCCAGGAAGGAATAACAAACGCTCGTTCGAGGTGGACTCATAACAGCCTGTTATCAGTCCTTAGCTGAAGACGCAGGTCGTTAGCTCTTGACCAAAACGTACTCAGCTCCTTGGGAAAGTTCACATCTCTTGGAAGTTTCCAGCAACTCTGAAGCGTTCTCGCACAGTTAGAACTTAAAAAGCAGGAACCAAGAGAGGAGTGCACTTGTGTTATCAGGTCCAAGGTTAAAACCAGCAGCAGAGAGAAATGTTTAGGAAAAAGATAGATAAAGCTGGAGCCCTGCTCATGAGACTGTCTCTGAGTTTCTAAACAAAACCGTCTGGTCTATGTGACCGAGGCTGCACCTTTGACACAGCAGTGAACACAGTTTAAACTCTTACAGAATAACACAGCTTAAAAGCACACATCATGAAAATGACAAAAGTTATTCTTTTGATCACATTAGGATAAAATCAAAGATAGAAATAGTCTCTTTTGGTGACTATATTTATCAGATTATAGCTAAATGAATGATTTTGTAGTAAATGTCTTGCTTTACTGAGAGGTCAGTAAAGGTCATCACTGGACAGTTCAAAAACCTTAATTTGACCCTGGGTAGGTCCATTACATCTCCCCCCTTTTGGAAGCCATCGCCAGTCCTTGGGGATGGGGTCCAACACGAAAGGAAACCTTGAACTGTCTTTGATCTTGAAGTAATCCAGCAAGTGGAAAAGAAAAATCAAAAATTATAATCCCATAAAGTTTTTGGAAATTCCATACTGTTCGGAGGTAATCCCATTGCGAAAAGCTTTTAATCCTTTGGAAAACAAAGTCTGTTAACTCTTGGAAAACAAAGTCTGTGATCCCTTGGAAAGCAAAGTCTTATAATCCACAGCGGTAATTCCACAGCAGTAATTCCACAACGATTAGTTTTGTTGATTGATCAGCAACAATTGTTTTCATAATCAGCATGTAGAGGGGATCCCTCGATTGACGCAGAGGAGGCGACCCTTGGATGAAGGTTGAAGACCAAGCGTTGGAGCTGCAGGTCCCCACATCGAAGGTTGTTGGCTGGTTGGTTTCCAGTCAGTGCCACTCTGGTTCTATGTGTCATGCAATTATGTGGTTTTTTAAGGTGGGCTTATGATTGGGATTTTACATTAAGCCTTACCTATATGCACCTGGTATGTAAGCTATCATGGTTTAGATCAGCTACAATTACCAATTAAGGGGTGGATCAATTCTGTAAAATTAGATATAGGGATTTGTACCTATAAAATTTTGGAGGGCTTCTGTAACGAAGGCCTCTAATTCCAAACTATTCCTCCATTCATTACTTAGTTTAGGTTAAACTAAAATAAAAATGAAATATAGTTTGATCTAAATGTCTGTTGTCTTTTAGACGAACGACGTAGGATTTGGTATTCCTAATAAATTTTGAAGTCTATGGCGAGACTCATCAAAATGAATAGGTAATCTAAAATAGAAACGATCGAATCGGTTCAATTTAGAAATTGTGAGACCAGTGTAGTTTATGGTACCTTGAGTAGCTTTAAACTACATTGACTCTTCGACGATTGAGATTTAACAAAACGAACTGCATGTTGGCATAGTTAAATCCATATCATTCATTAACCAATGTTAATACAAAACCTTTTTGGCTGGGAGTGTTCAGAACCAAACAATATCTCAACTAATGACAACAGTAATGACTAAACAACAAGGAAACAACGTTTCACTGCTTCGACACACTCTTGTCGTCAGATTCCAAAGTGCAACACACAAGAAAAACAGGTCTCAACTTTATGACCGAGGTCAAATTAAATCTCGTGGATTTAAACGGTTGTTAAGGTTAGTTTTTTGTTGTGGGTTTTAGGCTTAGCGTTTCTAAGTTCAAATTGGACAATGCGACTTATAGGGTGGGAAATATGGTAGTTTAAACCTGATTAGTTTATTTACTAACTTGTGTTTGGACGACCTTATTATCAAAGTCAAAGTCAAAGTCAAAGTCAACTTTATTGTCAGATCTGCAATATGTACAGTGCAGGACATACACAGGACCGAAATTGCGTTTCTCTCAGTCCCTCGGTGCAACAGTAAACATCTAAACATTGAAACACTGAAACATATAATAATAGACATAAGCATAAAATAGTAAACCTAACACTGTCCTGAGTTTTTTGCATAGTGGTATAAGAGTATGAAAATTTACACCAACTCTAAAACTAAAACATTAAACATTTAATGAACATAATATTGTCCTGAGTTTTTGCATACTAGTATAAAAAAAGAGTATAAAAAGTATAACCAAAATAAACTAAAGGTTTCTAGCATTGACATTTGCAAAGTGGCAAAGCAGCGTATGAGTCAATGTACACAGTATATGTATGAGGTAGTAGTTGATGTTGTTGTAGAGGCAAAAAGTGGCATATGCAGTAAGGCACATTGGGCATCCCTAAATAAGACCGTTCAGAGCACACTGTATATGTACCAGCAGTGGTGTAGATATTAGAGTAGTGTAAATAAATGTAAACAGTAGTAATTACATGTAAGCAGTAGAGACTCAAGTAGAACCACTGCACCTCCACATCCAGAGGAGCCAGTTGAAGTAGTTAATTTGGTAAGGATGGACCTGGACACCCCCTTAGGGAGGTGCTCTGGACATGTCCAACTGGGAGGAGACCCCAGGGAAGACTCAGGACTGGAGAGACTATTAACTAGGGCTGTAGTGATACAATAATCTCACAATACGATACACAATATTCTGCTCGTGATACGATATATATTGCGATATTCAACAAACGATACAATTCAATACACTTTTGCAATTTTCTGAACGATTTTAGAGGGACAGAGTGATATTGGTGACATTTTGTTACTGTTATAGACTTGGATTTAATTAATTTAACTGAAAACTGATTAAAAGCACCAACTACTTAATACCTGGCTCTGGTTGGACATGGACACAGACTTAAAGTTGACAGCTGGACAAAATGAATCAAATAAGTGGTGAGAAAACATGTTTCTCTTAATTGAAACAGTAAAAACTGTAGCTTACATGCATTTGTAAAGTAAATAAAGTGCACTAAGTGCCCTGCTCTGAATAGTTTGAAACATTTTTAACCTTAACCTTGACACTTAACATCTGAACGATACTAGTGGCTGGATGACCTAATCACTCTCCCGGTAAAGCAAGTGAGTGAGCAGGGTGGCAGTTGTGATGTTACTTTTTTTTTTTGATGTTATGATACTTGCGGATGAATATATCGCGATATTGACATTATTATACAATCCCTACTATTAACTATATTAAAACTTAATTGACCAATAAACGATAACCAATACCAATATTTTTTCCCTAGACGTACTTACAGAGACTACATAGCTTTCTCTGTTGTGGAATTAAACTACTATTAAATACTGCATGGTCTTTGTCAGTTTGGCCTGCTACCAAAAGCAGATGCCAAAGAGGGCGCTGGAAATGATGCAACACTTCAACTCGGATTATGTTTAATGTCAAATGCATCTTTGACATTTAGTCTCTGTAACATAATGACAACACTCGAACAGTGCAAATTTGTAAATTTTCACAAATTTAATCTTAACCTGTTCACAAGCGACACATGAAAAGTACATAAGTAGTACAGTAATTCTCAGTCGGGTCATCTGTATAAGATGACCCGACTGAGAATTATTGGATTTGTTACCTGGATGATTGAGCATGAACTTTGCTGCATAAGTAGTAGAACTTGACAGATTCTTAAATTAAAAATTTACTTATACAGGTAGTCCCCGACTTACGAACGAGTTCCGTTCCTATGGTAGTTCGTAACACGAAAATCGCCGTAAGTCGGAAGGCATTACACGCAGCATTCGTAAAACCAGATTTTTGCCGTAAGTCGGAAAATTTATGCTAACGCGGCGCCGCACACCCGTTTATCGACATGAGACTGAACAAGCGTACATACTGGTCCATAAACATGCACAGAACTTTATTTACAAACGGTTAGCTAACACACTACCCTACAGATTAATCTAAAAACACATACCTGTACAGTACATGTATTTACTGTACAACAGCACAGCAGAGCACATTCAATAATTAAAAAAAAAACAGTAAAAAACAGTGCCGTAGTGTACAGTCCAGGAACTATAAAAAGGTAGAATCAGCACAGAAACGGCATAGAAAACAAAAATGCCCTTACTTTTGAAGAGTCGTAGACAAGCTTATTGCTATACAAATAAAGTTAATTATATTATTATTATTGGGTATGCTGCTCAAAGCTGGATCAGGGGAGCTGTACTTATATCTGAGTTATTTCGATGGAACGGCCGATGTCCGATATTTATCGACGGTATCGGACGATACAGATGCCATGCTGATAATATCGTGCATCCCTATTAAAACTGTTAAAAATCCCATTAAAATGGCATCACATGAGCCTCGAGCGTTCTCGCTTCGACCACATGCAAACACAACCAAGGCTGCTTGGAGAAGACCTGGGCCGGGCCAGGCTGGACCGTTCAGTGCACAAGTGCCATCTGCCTCCTGGCCTGCCTGGGAACACCTCGAGTCCAGACTCTGAAACCAGAGGAAACTGACGAGGGGAGTTCTTTCATTGTGAGGTTTTATGACGCCTTTCATTGAATTCAGCATTTTGATCAGTTCAAAGCCTTTTTGTGAAGAACCTGAAGCTCAATTCCAACGAGACGCTTTGCTTTAGGTTGACTTTCTGACGACACAAACAGCGAACGATGTGATCGAGTTCAGATTTATTGTAGATTCAGTCGTTTTATTTCATCTCCTGAGCTCACGACAAGACGTTCCCCTTCAACGCTTCCTTCTTTGACGGCCATTTTGTAGAGCACGTTGAGTTCGAGGACCCCGTTCTCCCTCTTCAGCAACTTGGCTGTAAAAGCGTGTAAAAAGGTCTTGTTGGGTGTTCATGCACAGATAAAGTGGTAAAGAGTGAGAAGCTGCAGTCTGATGCTGTAAGCCAGGGCTCTGCAACGTTTACGATCAAAAGAACCGGTCTCTAAAATAAACGAGTCAGGAGCAGCAACAACCTGCTACAACTGAATATCAACTGGTGGCCCAAGGGCCACATTAGGGTTTTTGGAGGGGGCGTTTCTGGCCTATAGTCGTGACAACATAACACTAAAATCTAATGAAAATTTTTTTTGTTGATACTTTTACATTTAAAGAGGAAAAAAGATGATTCAAGTAAAGGGGAAAAAGTTTTTAATAATCCATCCATCCATCCTCTTTACCCAGGTCTTCCTTTTCAGGTCGCGGGGGTCACTGGTGTCCATTTACAGCAATCACTGTGCGAGAGGCGGAGGACATCCTGGACAGGTCTCCAGTCCATCACAAGGACACACAGAGACAAACAACCACTCTCTCACTCACACCTAGAGACAAAACAGTGGTTCCCAACCAGAGTCCCTGAGGAACACCATCCTGCATGTTTTGGTTGTTCCTCTCCAACACACCTGACTTTAATGAAAGGGTGATTAACAGGCTTCTGCCGAACTTAAGGACGTAATTAAACCACTGAATCAGACGTTGGAGCAGAGAAGCAACTAAAACATGCAGGACGGTGTTCCTCAGGGACTAGGGTTGGGAACCACTGTTTTTTTTGTCTCTAGGTGTGAGTGAGAGAATGGTTGTTTGTCTCTGTGTGTCCAGTGATTTAGAGTGACCAAACAGCCTAACATGCATGTCTTTGGTCTGTGGGAGGAAACCGGAGAATCCAGGCAAGACTCACACATGCACGGAAAGAACATGCAGCCTCCACCCAAAAAGGCCCGGGATTTGAACTGGCGACCTTCTCGCTGAGTGGTGGCAGCTCTACCAACTGTGCCACCCCTGTTGTGGAAGAATTAAGAATCGTGTTCTCTGAAGAAATTAATTATAAAGTTAAAATTTTGTTTTACTCCTTGTATTAGGATTCACATACAGTATTTTCAAAACAAATGACAGGAAAAGTAATAAAACGGGCCCTTTTTGTTGCTGATACACGACCAATAAATTCAGTTTTATGGCAGTTTGGGTCAAAGGATGAAAGCGCCCTGGCAGAGGGACCAAAGAGCCGCAGGTTGTGTACCCCTGACGAGCGTCTTCTGTCCCGACCGCAGCTCCTCATCCTCACATCTTTATCTGTCGAGGCTTTGCTTTGTTTTCCGAACCTCTCTGCCTCCGTTCCACTTTCCGCTCCCGTCATATCGGCGGTTCGTCCTTCAGCCTCCCCCTCCACTCAGTTTCTGCTGAACTCTGCTCCAATTAGTTCGGCCCTGCGAGGCAGTGCTGCACCAGCGAGGACGCTTTATAAGGACATTTACACAGAGTCTTTAACTCGTCATTATTTAAGGCTTTAAGCAAAATAAAATGTTCAAAAATGTTAGAATTTAAAATTAAAAGTCTCGTCGACCCCTCCAGGGATGCATATCACCCGCCGCCTTCCACGCCAGAGTATTAGAAACGCCCTCCGTCAAGAAATAATGGATTTCTTTATTTTATTTTTTATTTATTTATTCATTTTATAAAAATAAATACATAACACATGTATCTCATAAAATATAAAATGAAAGGCGGCAGAAAGAAGAAAAAAAATCGTATTATATCTGCCCCTTTTCAAAACAATCAATTCAAACAATAATTATATAACAAAAAATGAATAACTCATCTCAATTCACCAATTTCAACGCATTACACATTAAACCACTTCATATATATTTCTTCAACAATTCACTTTTGATAATTTTCAACAAACATTGACATTGCTTTTTTCACATCACATTCCAAGTCATTCCACAATCCAACTCCCTGGACTGAGGTAGACCGTCCCTTTAAACTAATTCTGTACTGTGTCTTTACAAATACATCAGTTCCCTTTAGATTGTAACAGCTTGCTCTTTTAACAAAATGTGTCTGAATATTTAAGGGTAGTGCATTATTATGAGCTTTATATATCACCATTAAAATATAGTAACCTACTAAATCATGGAACTTCAGTCATTTCAACTGAAAAAAGGGTAGTGCATTATTATGAGCTTTATATATCACCATTAAAATATAGTAACCTACTAAATCATGGAACTTCAGTCATTTCAACTGAAAAAATAATATACTAGATGGATGACAGTAATGTTTTCTTGCAATAATCCTTACGGCTCTTTTCTGTAAAATAAAAATAGGTTTTGTAATAGTTTTACACGCTTTTCCCCAAACATCAATACAATAAATAAAATGTGGAACAATGATTGTGTTATACAACAAATACAACGCTTTGCCATTCAGCATGTCCTTGACTTTGTATAGTACAGGATTTAAAGAGTTAATTCTTGAAAACAACGTTTTAAGTGTTTTAACTCAACCTCATGCAGTCTGGTAGCCATCAGAGCGCATGTTGGGTGTGACTCTCAGCTACTACCACGCCAGATTTTAGCTCAATGTTGTCACTCGAGTTGTAGCCATTTTTGAGTTTATTAGTCAGTTGGTTGTGACGGCCATGTTGGATCTGTTAGCCTTCAACAGGAAGAGTCGGCTGTGGATGGAAATTATTCGTCCAACAAACGAGCCGCGACAAGAAACTAATTAAAAAGTTATTTGTTTCTTCTGCAGGAGTCGCCACAGAAAGTGAAGTCGCTTGAAAGATTTGGAGATTATTTAAAGGGGACCACACTTGCAAAATTCACTTTTTAATGTTTTTTTTACTCAACTTTGGGTATTTACTTCATAAAAAAACAGTCCTTGTGCCAAAAAAATGCACCCAGTGGTTTATTTACTCTAAGTAGATTTATTTTACTGTGATACAAACGGTTCGTTTTAAAATACTCTCGCATGTTACGTCACAAGCGAGAGAGGACAACCCACCCCAACATGAGTCCAGCCCCTCACCTAGCAACCCCTGGTTAGGCTCAACCAGAGCCATATATATAGAGAGTTCTGACACTCTTTGAAGTCGCCGATAGGCGGTCAATCGTTCCAAACAACGGCTATGGAAACCTTGTGGAGCTGCGCCCTCTGGCGGCGACGGAGCGCTACTGCAGGCAGAGTCAGACTGTAAAACAGCCATGGAACGAATCGCCCCCTCCATGACCCACGTGACTTCCGCATTCCATTCTTACAACGGAACTCTATGGAAGTGTCGCAACTCTCACTTTATATGGCTCTGGGCTCAACCAGAGCCATATATATAGAGAGTTCCGACACTCTTTGATGTCGCCGACAGGCGGTCAATCGTTCCAAACAACGGCTATGGAAACCTTGTGGAGCTGCGCCCTCTGGCGGCGACGGAGCGCTACTGCAGGCAGAGTCAGACTGTTAAACAGAGCCATGGAACAAATCGCCCCCTCCATGACCCACGTGACTTCCGCATTCCATTCTTACAACGGAACTCTATGGAAGTGTCGCAACTCTCACTTTATATGGCTCTGGGCTCAACCCACTTCTGTATTAAACACATGACTGTTGTTTTTCATGATTTCATCTCATCTTTTGTTTATATGTTCTTAATTTCATGTGTACAGCACTTTGTTGCAGCTGTGTTTTTTTAAATGGCTTTATAAATAAAGTATAATTGTTATTTTTATGTTTTAGTTCAATTTTTAGTGTATTTGCGATCGCTCCCAACGCGCAGCCGGCAAAAATTAAACGAGCGGACCCCCGGCGTAGGGACCGCGGCAACGGGACCCTCTTCTGGCGCGATGGAGCGGAGCTTCAACTGTACAGCCTCGCTGCTGCCTCGAAGCAGCCTCGCAGCAGCGAGGACCTTCTCCTTACGGATTAATTTACGGGAGACACTTGGTGAACTTTGTGTTGTCTTGACTGGAACAGCGATAACTCCCAAAATCGCCGCGTGCAACGAGCGGAGCTGGCGAACACCGGAAGAGGAACAAGCTAACATTAGCATCGGATTCGGGTGGTCTAATGCTAAAAGGAGCAGCAAATTGCGGCGCGCTCAGACGGGTTTCGGTAAGTTATCTTAAGCTAGCACTAACAGTAAGTCAAATGAGTAATAAAAAAGAGCTAATTTTAAAACAACAACACATTACAGATACTGGCTGTGCAGAGGGCGTAAACAGATCTTTGAAGGGCGTGGACTTCAGAACTTGTATCAGAAACCGGTCGTTCAAAACGAAAGTTAAAAATGGCAGAATTAAAAAGGGTATAATTAATTATCTAAGAATTATTTTGTGTATTAAAATGAATTAATATTGTCAAGATAGCACACAGACATAACATAAAAATGTTAAAGACCTATATGTGGTCTCCTTTAACATCAAAAGCCCATCCTGGACTCGAACCATCAGCCTCAGGATTACAAGACAAGTTGTTATAATCTTAAGGGGACAGACATATTTATAAAACCAAAATTCAGAACTAGTTTTAAGGGACGTTCTACCTCAATCCAGGGAATTAGATTATGGAATGGCTTGGAGAATGTAGTTAAAAATGCCAAGTCAATGTTTACATTTAAGAAAATGATCAAAACTAATTTGTTAAAAAAAAAATTGAAATAGCGTAATGTGTATTGTATTAGTTAGAGTTATTAATTTTGTACTGTTACTGGAATATTATCATTGTTAGAAATGATTGTTTGAAAAAAGGGGCAGATATAATAAGATTTTTTTCTTCTTTCTGCTACCTTTCATTTTTTTTAAATATTTTGTACGTTATCATTTATGGGATTGCTTTGTATTGTGTTTTATGTTTTAAAAAAAAGAACAAATTTAATGAACATAAACATAAACAAGACCGCAGCAGTCAACCACTGATCCACCGAGTTCCTCCTGATAAATCATGCAAACGAGTTCATTCCTGCGTGTTCTTCAACTAACTGGACAAGTTAAAGTGGAACTCAAAATGTTTGTTGATTTGTTCTCAGTTTTTATTTGACACCCATCACCTCCGCTCCAAGGTCATGATTACAAATCAAGGTCAAAGGTCATACGAGGGCTTAGCTAGCTGCAGAACAATGCATTTCTGTGTACTGTACACTGTAATTGTTTGTCACCGGGAGCATTCTGTGCCGTATACGTTCACTTCAGGTCAGTAGATGTATCATGTCACCCTGTTGCCAGTGACCCGAACTGAAGGATATGTTTGGGACATTTTACTAACACAGACACTGTTAACTCCATCGTTTGATGGCAGAGTCAACCATAGGTCTCACGTGATTAAACTGGCACACATCGTTGAGAAGGACTCACAGCTGCTAACACACCAGATGTTAGCTCAGCGCCTGACTTGTATGGCCCATCCTTAAATATTCTGATATTTTGCTAACAGACACACATAAAGGTAAAAAGACGAGCAGCCTCTAGCCTTTGGGGCAGGGGTGGGTGACAACAGCAGCATGTCTTGCTAATGCGAACCCTACTGCTGCGTTCAATGTCTTTAATAATTGATAATAAAATGCGGTTTTTGGTCAGTTTGTCAGAATGAAAGGGGAAAAAAAAGAGACGTTGTGATGTTACAGAGAATTTGCGATGGAGATACTGTTTTGACACATTTTGTAAATAGTTGTAAAAAAAACGCATGGGAAATTGCCCACAATATGATGTAAAAATATGTATACTAATTCATTTTTTACTAAGTTTGTACACAAGTTCTTAAAATATACCAAATATTTTTTTCATTTTAGGCTGTAAAAATGGTTCATTCAATATGTGAATTTCATAGTAATAATATCAATATTTTTCCTACTCTGATTTTGTTTTTTGTTTTTTTTGTTGCTCCAATGCGATAATGCATTTTGTCAAAATGAAACAAACACTGTAAAATCATGAAGCTTAGGTTGTGCTGAAAATATTGATACCAAACAAGGCAAGGTAAATAGTTTTATGGGGAAAATATAAGGGTAAATTCAAAATTATACCAAAACGGCCATTTAGACCCCCAACTCCGATTAAGTGGTTGGAAGGATGGACACCTGGAGGTGAACCTCACATGACTCAACAGTTCTGCTCTCAGGTCCAATCAACAGGCAGAACTTCCTGAATGATGAGTGGACAGCAGCATTCTGCTGTTCTGTCTCCATTTCTGCCTGGATCCCAGCAGAACTGAGCGCCGGAACAACAGAGGTGAAGAAGACGACAGATCTCAGCACGCGGGCCCAGACATTTGCATGTCGGTCACATGACGGCGTGCATCTTCTCATCTTTTAACAGATTTGCCTGTGGGCTCTGTAGAGTCAGCTGCCTCAGGGTTCAACAGGAACAGAGCCAGAGGGGTGACCAGGGTGGCCACCGTGGCAATTGATTGGCCACCTCAGGTGCCATCCCCCAAATAATTGAAAAGTGGGGTCGAGATCACATGTTGCATTTAAAGATGGAGAATTAGAGCAAAAAAGAAGCAAACATCCATTGTGTAGAGGGAACCGATCAGTGTGGTGTGTGAAGAAGAAAAAATAGACTTTACTGAACTGCTGAATTGAAATAAAACAACTATACATTACCAATTATTGTCGAATTTCAAACAATACAGGTGGTCACCGACTTACGAACGAGTTCCGTTCCTACGCACCGTTCGTAACTTGAAAATTCGTAAGTCGGAACGCGTTACACGTGGCGTTCGTAAGTCCGGATTTTTGGTCGTAAGTCGGAAAATGTATGCTAACGCTGCGCTGCACACCCGTTTATCAACATGAGACTGAACAAGCGTACATACTGGTTCATAAACATGCACAGAACTTTATTTACAAACGGTTAGCTAACACACTTTCATCTAAAAACACATACCAGTGCTGTATTTACTGTTCAACAGTACTGTTCGTAAGCGCGTTCGTAAGTCCGGAACGCCGTAAGTCGAGGCCGTTGTAAGTCGGGGACCACCTGTATTATCGTTTATCGCAATAATTTCTGAGACAATTAATTACCCAGCAAAATTTGTTATCGTGACAGGCCCAGTCAATAATAAACTTTTGGTATGTAATAATATAGGAGTTATTAGTCAGTTTACTGACTTAACCTATATTTTAGATGCGCAGGTCTGAGCAGAGTTTATCTGCAAAAACTTGCCACCAATAAGAGAGTTCTTCCTTTTTCCGGTACTAAATTGCTTTTACTGTAATTAGCCAGAAATGTAACTTCACAAGAGACTTCAACTTATGTTGGTCTACCAGAAAATAGACCTTTTATTGAAACTATCACAAAAATTACATTAAACATTTGTATCGATATTAGCTCTGATTTAATAACTACGTTGACAAGAATTCAAATTAAAACAAACAGACAGTTAGGAACTTTACTGTTGGCACATTACTTAATTTCATTTAGAAATAAACATAAGGAGTTAAGGAGTTAAGGAGGAAGATTAAAGATTGAAAGGAAATGGTTGAATCTTATCTTGAGATGTGTAACCAGAGTGGTTCATCCTCTGTTTGGTTTCGGCTGGACATCCGTACCGTGATGAAACGACGTTTACCTTCGTGAAGATTTTCTTATCTCGACTCCAGTAAATTAGTCAAGCCAGACGCGCCTGCCGGCTGCGTTTTACAGGCGACACATTTTCATCCTGCCACGGTCTCGTGAGGTCTGCGGAAGCCTCCCAGAGTAATGTTATCAGCTCCGGTTTGGTTTCAAGATAACTTCCAGGAAAAGTGTTCACAGCTTGGAGCAGTGACCCTCAGATGGCTAACAGCTGACGTGCTGTAAGCCTCGCTGAAGACGTGGGCCTTTGGCTGATGGCCGGGACGTACAACAGCTTGGAGGAAGACGTCTATGTATCTTCCATTCTCCCAGAGAACTCACTGTTGTAGAGCTCGTGGTTCCCTTTGCACTCTAAGAATCAACAGGAAGTGTCCCTTTAAGACGGGGGTGTGACTTAGTCACATACTTCCTGCTGATTGGTTGTCGTACCCCTAGAGAGGGTGTGACTTTGCAAGTGAGTGAGTTTGAGTGACAGATGATAGGGTAGACAATACATAGAAAACATAAGTCAGTTGATGTCATAAGTCAGTTGATGCAGGTGCATGTGAACAAGCCATGTAATTTGTTTTGAGAGCGGGAGACAGAAAGCAAATTATGTCTGGAACTTTTCCTTCGTTCCAAAAACACTTCAAACAAATACAACGGATTGTTCAGTCAACTTTAAGACAGTTATTCTGCACAGAGCAGACAGTTTAGAGCAAGATCATTCTGAGATGTTCTCTTAACTTTGGCATATTTAAAATATACCAGCTTAGTAAAATCATCATTAAATGACAAAAATATACTGTTGATCAATTCTGAATTAACACACATTAAAGAGAAAGTTCAATCTGATTAATTAGTGTCCATTAATCCAAAATAATTGTAACAAATAGTGTCCACTCGTCTCCTTGAGGGCTTCAAGAAGGTGTAACACTGAGAGTTTCAGAGAGATGCAGAGAGGTGTACTTGAAGGTCAAGACAGAGGGCCTATATCACTACAATATATATATTGTCAGCAGGTAGCGTCACTCAGTCTGAATCCGAGCGTGCATTCATCCAGATAAACTGTCACCACGGAGGAATAAAAATGACCAAGAGTCAGCGTTCTGGTTTGTTCACCACAAGGGGAATGACTCCAAGGCATTTTATTATTTGACACGTCACCTTATATACTCCTCACGTGAACTTAATTACAACACCGGAAGTACGTGTCCCTTCAAAATAAAACATGTCTTGACAAATGAAAGCATATTTGTTCCACTCAACACCCCTACTTGCGTTCATTTTGTCAAAATCCATCAGTCAAAAACAAACAATAACAAACAGTATCAAACAATACATGATTTACATTATTTACATTCTCCACTTTCTCAGCATCTTCATTGCAGCTCAAGTATTTGATAAAAAGTATTCTATCTACAAATTCTTCTTGTGACATTTTTACATAATTTTCTGTATGCTCAAAATGGATGCCAAGAAAATGTTTGAGTATGCCCATATCTTTCATTCTGAATCTTGCTTTGTATTTTTCTTGGACCATCACCAGTATTTTTCTTTACATATACCCATCGACCCCCCCTACTGCTTTCTTATCTTCTGACAATGTTATACATGTTTCGCTTATCAAGCTATACAAAACACAAAAAGAAGGCAGCTAATTAATAAAGTTCATAAAGACTGTATACATTCATTTTTAACTTGTTATCTGTAACTTGTTATCTGCACAATATTTACACTCCAAAAATATATCCTTCACTGGCAAAGTCGTTAGGGTAAAAGTGTTATTTTCTTTTAGTGAGTTTATTTCCCTGTTAGTGAAAAGTAAGGTGTTTGACCTGTCCTGTTGTTGAAACATCTATTTCTGGTTTGGAAAGATTTACCTTGTATACACACTTCACAATTTTGATTTCCTGTTTTACCTTTGATTTCTGTTTGTATGCATAACATTCTGTTCCAAATTTTTGCATTCTAGATAAGTTTGGTTTCTTTCCTTATTTTTAGTCAAGAATTTAGCCAATCGGCATTTTTGCACCTTTGTGTTCTCTGGAAAATAAATCCAATATGCAGGACTGTTATTATCATACCCTATAAAAATACCTTTTGTGCATTTTGCATCGAGTTTCCCTTGTTTTATCCCATTTTTACTTAACAGTTCTTTGTAACCTTTAGATATGAATTCTGTACCATTATCCGATCTTATACATTTTATTTTCCCATATGGTGCTGTATCAGCCAAAAAAATTTCTGTTGCGTGAACAGTATCGCTCTTATTTTTAAGAAAATAAACAAACATTGCACCGGAAAAATCTCCTCCTCATACAGCATGGATCTCCTCCTCATGCAGCATGGATCTCCTCCTCATGCAGCATGGATCTCCTCCTCATGCAGCATGGATCTCCTCCTCATGCAGCATGGATCTCCTCCTCATGCAGCATGGATCTCCTCCTCATGCAGCATGGATCTCCTCCTCATGCAGCATGGATCTCCTCCTCATGCAGCATGGATCTCCTCCTCATGCAGCATGGATCTCCTCCTCATGCAGCATGGATCTCCTCCTCATGCAGCATGGATCTCCTCCTCATGCAGCATGGATCTCCTCCTCATGCAGCATGGATCTCCTCCTCATGCAGCATGGATCTCCTCCTCATGCAGCATGGATCTCCTCCTCATGCAGCATGGATCTCCTCCTCATGCAGCATGGATCTCCTCCTCATGCAGCATGGATCTCCTCCTCATGCAGCATGGATCTCCTCCTCATGCAGCATGGATCTCCTCCTCATGCAGCATGGATCTCCTCCTCATGCAGCATGGATCTCCTCCTCATGCAGCATGGATCTCCTCCTCATGCAGCATGGATCTCCTCCTCATGCAGCATGGATCTCCTCATCATGCAGCATGGATCTCCTCCTCATGCAGCATGGATCTCCTCCTCATGCAGCATGGATCTCCTCATCATACAGCATTGTTCTGTGTTCTCGTCCCCTACTGTGTCCTCTTTAGCTTTCTTCATCGGTGTCAGCCGGTACACTCACGTCGTCGGCCGGTTCATCCACGTCGTCGGCCGGTTCATCCACATCGTCGGCCGGTTCATCCACGTCGTCGGCCGGTTCATCCACATCGTCGGCAGGTTCATCCACATCGTCGGCCGGTTCATCCACGTCGTCGGCCGGTTCATCCACATCGTCGGCCGGTTCATCCACATCGTCGGCCGGTACATCCTCGTCATCGGCCGGTACATTTTTGTCATCGGCCGGTTCATTCACGTCGTCGGCCGGTACATCCACGTCATCGGCCGGTACATTTTTGTCACCGACCGGTAAACAAACTTCGTCGGCCGGTACACTTTCATCGCCGTCGGCCGGTACACCCTCGTCATCGGTGGTACATTTTTGTCACCGACCGGTAAACAAACTTTGGCCGGTAAACTTACTTCGTCGGCCGGAAAACACATTCTTCGTCGATATTTCTCCCCAAGATGGTGTCTTTCAAACCTTGAAGTTTGAAATGTCCCAGAACTTTCGTCTCTCACAGTCCATAATTGCTTTCATCTCCGTCGAAGGTTAGCCGCGCCCATCGACTACTTGAATCGACGACGCGTTTGTTCATGGTGCCAGTTAGCATTCAGTAGTTGCTCACCAAAAACGCTCGTCCTTATGACTACAATCTCCAAAGATTCACCCGCGCTCTTCCTGGAGTTTTAGCTGGGCTTTAGCTGGGCTGTATCTGGGCTCTGCTGGGCCCATAACCTGTCAGCAGGTAGCGTCACTCAGTCTGAATCCGAGCGTGCATTCATCCAGATAAACCGTCACCACGGAGGAATAAAAATGACCAAGAGTCAGCGTTCTGGTTTGTTCACCACAAGGGGAATGACTCCAAGGCATTTTATTATTTGACACGTCACCTTATATACACATCCTCACGTGAACTTAATTACAACACCGGAAGTACGTGTCCCTTCAAAATAAAACATGTCTTGACAAATGAAAGCATATTTGTTCCACTCAACAGTCCCTGTGAGCGAGCAGCTGCCCACGGGCACCGCATTGGTGACCCCTGGCCCAAATCGTCTCTGAATAGGTTCCACAGCTGCTGACAGCTGTGTGAATAAAGGAAGATTTTTATACATTTTCACCTGCCGTGATGTCCTCCTTTTACTCAGTGGACAAAAAAAGAGTGCTCACTTTTCTAAAGGTGCCAGAACATGTGAAGGGCAATTTCAGCAGAGTGACAGGGTAATGGATGAAGGCAGTGAAAACCGTCAGTCAAGTGCTCAATAGCACCAAGTCAGAGTTTGAGCAAACAGATACTAACAACCATTCTCCTGTCCATGCGCTGGTGGCAAACTCAATTTCCCTTCCTGGTAGTGCACTGTAGCATTTTCAAACTGTTTCTCAACATCACAATTCTCTTTGGAAAAGTACTGTTGGTGCTTTAAAACTTTTGTTTTTGCACCAGCACATTTAGATTTGATGATTGACATTGGCCTTTCTCACCACAAGAAAATGATTTAGACAAAATCATCTGTAAATACTGGGTTATATAAAAAAAACTCTGAAGCAAATACTATAAAATTAAGAGCTATTGGAAATTAGATCTAAAGTTGTTAGTCCTGTGATCATTAGGTGCTGGTGCCAGGGCCATAACAAAGTCACAACAAATTCAGTTTGGTCTGGACAGTATTATGCTTTTTTTTTTTTATAAATCAGAAACATTTTGACCCAGTAACCAGTTTGACCATTAACAGAATGTGACTAGGCCTGATTCAGACACATAGTAGTGAGAAAACCTGCTGTTCTGAGATATCAACAACAGTTTTTACTTTTTATGATACTAGAAGTGCAGAAATACTGTAATCTGGTTTAGGTCCAGTGCTGGTTACACTTATTTTTATTGCTGGTCTTGGCTACTGTGATCGTAACCTTTTCTGAGAGGTTCTATTTCAGGAAAGCTCTGCCCTTTAAGCTACACCTATTGGTTAATCCCTCACGCTTCGCGCCAATATTGAAGACTTCTAGTCCATGCCCACCTGCTGTGCTGGTCTTGGCTACTGTGATCGTAACCTTTTCTGAGAGGTTCTATTTCAGGAAAGCTCTGCCCTTTAAGCTACACCTATTGGTTAATCCCTCACGCTTCGCGCCAATATTGAAGACTTCTAGTCCATGCCCACCTGCTGTGGGCCACACCCTCGGTCTACTATAAAAGGCCCCGTTGACCGAGAAACTGCTCCCTAAAATTTTCCAAAGCAACACTACAAGACCTCTACAACAAAATGTCCTTGAGACATCCATTTAAGAAGTGCACAGGATGCAACTTTGGTTTCATCCTGGCTACTGACTTCCATCCTCTTTGTGAGACATGACTTGGAGCCGACCACACTCAACAAGCCATGGACCAGCACTCCGCCTGTCCGGCCTGCCAGCTCCTGACAGCAGAGGAAAAACAACGCCGGTTCGGCCTATTCTCTCACGCGGACATAGAAGCTCGGCCGATGGAGGACGTGGCACCCAGCCCATGATTCGAGGAGCTGGTGGGATACACGTCCTCGGGGGTAGTTAGTGGGGCCAGCCCGTCCTCTTCTGGAGGTTCGGAACTGGCCTCGCCTTTTCTCAGCCCGCCGGAAAGAACTAGCCACCGCGTCCCGCCATTTCCTCTGGAATGTGCGGGACCGACCTTACCCCCCACCGATGGAGCAGCCATGGCTGCCAAGGGAGCCGCCATGGCCGACGCATGTGACCAGGCCTACCCGATCGGAGGACCGGACCTAGCGTCCCTCCGACTTTCTGATCAAAGTCAAAGTCAAAGTCAACTTTATTGTCAGATCTGCAATACAGTATGTACTGTACAGGACATACACAGGACTGAAATTGCGTTTCTCTCAGTCCCTCGGTGCAACAGTAAACATCTAAACATTGAAACACTGAAACATATAATAATAGACATAAGCATAAAATAGTAAAACTAACACTGTCCTGAGTTTTTGCATAGTGGTATAAGAGTATGAAAATTTACACCAACTCTAAAACTAAAACTAAAACATTAAACATTTAATGAACATAATACTGTCCTGAGTTTTTGCATACTAGTATAAAAAAAAGAGTATAAAAAGTATAACTAAAATAAACTAAAGGTTTCTAGCATTGACATTTGCAAAGTGGCAAAGCAGCGTATGAGTTAATGTGCACAGTATATGTATGAGGTAGTAGTTGATGTTGTTATAGAGGCAAAAAGTGGCATATGCAGTAAGGCACATTGGGCATCCCTAAATAAGACCGACTGATGAGGGTTCGACCAGCAGCTGAGCGCCGTCTCCTGGGGCCGCGGGACAGATGCCATCCCCCACGGAAGCGCAGAGTGCTCACTCCACGTTGCTCAACGCGCTGCCAGAGATCATCAGGTGGGCTGCAAATTTATGTGACCTGAGGGTCCCTGAAGGCACCATGTCAGCCTCCCCTTCTCTACTGACGGGGAAATTCACCGCAAAAGGCAGGAGCCAGGCTGAAACAATCTGGCCTTGTGTTCCGGACGTTAAAACCTTGCTGCTGGGTGTGGCCAACGAGCCGCTAAAGATGAGAGCGCCAGTGTCGTCCTTTGTCCCAGTGACGAAGGTCAAGGGGCTGACGGACCAGGCCTTCCCCACTGTGCCTCCGCTGGAGCCAAGTTTGTCTGCCGTGTTAGCTTAAAGGGCTACGCTTACACTCATAGAATCTGGGGTTACAAAATGTAACCATTGTTTTCTGCAGTTGGAACAGAAATCAGCTGCAGATGTGTTAATTATTGAAATAACTGCTTCGTGTTTGGGTTTAATGTACAGGTAGTCCCCGAATTACGAGCGCTCTGATCTACGAGGTTCCAGACTTACGAGCTGGCGAATTTTCGGAAAAAACGCAAAAAATACTGAGTTTTCATGTGTTTTTTCACCACAGTTAGTTAGTTAAGCATATAGACACACGTTTCCGATCATTTTTATGCACTCATAAGCAGTTTTTGGATGAAAATAGAGTGTTTGTAGTCGCGCTAGCGAAAACCGTTCCAATTTACGAGCGAATTTCCGGATTTACGAGAGAAATGGCGGCCGTTCCAAATTACGAGATTTCCGGTTTACGAGCGCCTCGTTGTAACGGATCTCGCTCGTAAATCGGGGACTACCTGTATCTACCCTCAGGTACCAGTAATCTCTTTCTTAACAATAAACAGATTTTGGTGCTTTTTATAAAACAGCTCTTGCTAGAGCCCGACCGATATGGAAATTTGGGCTATCGCCGATACTGATATTGGGTGGGGCAGGCAAATGTCCATAACTGGTATAAAGACTGAAAATATGTTTTCTTTGTCCACCCCCAAGAGTCTAAGTAGACAGTGAGTGGAGCAGGGCTTGTTTATTTAGCGTATCTGTTAGCAACCATGAAGCTAAGCTACCGGTAATCAGATCCACGCTATACCTAGTCCCACACTAGATTTACAAATGGTGCACTGGTCTTTAAAACAGTCTTTCTAACGTGTGTTCACATTTTCTATCCTCCACTATTCACCATAAAGTTATGAAGTGTGTTACAAAACTATAAATTAAACAAAGAAACACCATTCCCTGTTTATTGTTTCAACAGTCAGTCATGTATGGTGAAGACCTAATTATTATTATTAACCGCAGTGACGTTTTTATTTATTTACAGAGAAGTAAAGATTTCAGACAAACGATGAATTTCATTGAGGATGACAACGATAACGTTACTAACATTGATTTATATTTGCCGCTACGTTAGATTTATTGGTCTGGATAAAGTTTTACAAGACAATAGTCTATGTTAGGTTATCTAAATATTTGCTTGTTAACTTGAGAGGCATTTAGCTAATGACAAGCATGAGGATTGAAGAGAATGTATTATTGTTGATTTTCTATCTTTTTTATTTTACATATCAGTTAAAATAAACTTACCATCCTCTGTTCAGCAAAATATGCTACACAGTATTGCTCCCTGCTTCAGCTGTGCTGAAAGTGAAACTTAAAGTGAATGGCCGTGACTTGAACATGTCTTCATGCACCCTCTGCTGGATACATTTTGCAATTACAACATGTTCCAGCAGAAGTGTTTTTATCGGGACATAATGGGATAATTATCACAGATACCGATAGGCCCCCAAAACGTCTGTATCGACCTAAAATATCAGCCCTACTGATAAATTGGTCGGCTATAGTTCTTGGTAATTAACTCAGAACTCTCATGTATTTTTTATTAATAAATTTAGCATTTATCATATCTTTTTAACCTTTTCAACATAAGTAAAATAAATGTACTGTGGAAAGGTCACAATTATTAAAAAAAAATCCAAAACCAAAAAGTAGAAATAGCAAATATTTTTTAATGGCAGAGCAAATGTAAATACATCTAAATGTAGGACGTTTGCAACTACAGTATTCTACTAATTTTCTTAATTAAAAAAATAAATAAACATGCTTGTGTGCTCAAGCTCTTCATTCACTACTTATCTAAGAATGGTACTAGACAGTCAGAGCTCCAAAAAGGCAACAGCTGTTGTTGGTTTGATTCATATTTTTTGTTAGGTAATTAACATTCTTTCTCCATTCTTTGTTATGTTGCACCCTTGAGCTCCTCTTTGTCGCTGCTAATTGCAAAAGTTATTCATAATGATGCCAAAATGAAACACGAGGGGAAAGCGGGGTAATCAGATCATCTCAGTCATCAACTTTCTTCTACCTCCCACAACACAAACTGTTGAAGATGGTCTAATTTCAAGCCCTTGCTGCCCTTTTAAGACCTTTTGTTGACCTTTTTGTGTCATTTGTCAGTACTAAGCAGTGGGACTGTTACTGTGAGGTCAGGATTAAATCAACTCACCGTCCATACTGAATGCGTTGGCTGTTATTTGCAAAAAAAATTAATACAAGATTTAAGAAAATGAATTCCAAAAGGTAGCAGACTTATTTGTTGTTATTATTCTTATTTCATATACAAGCTTTCCATTTTACTCAAGAGGGTTTATCTGGATATAAATTATATACTGAAATATTGCTTACTGTAACTGCACTATAAACAATACCCTTTTCCCCCTTATTCAGTTCCTGTTTCTTTTTTCATATAATGCACTTTTGGGGGGCTCACTGAAAGAAAAGAAAAGTGATCAACACTGCTGGTCTATTTGGGTAAAAATTTAGGTTATTTACAACTTAATTTTCTAATTTAAAATGACAAAATACATTTCTGTGTATTGTTTTAAATGGAAAAAAGTATTATTTTGTATGTTTCTATGTATGTGTGTTAAAATTGTTTTCTTTAAAGACAATATGCTTCAAAAACAAGTGAACGTAGTATTTATTTTGGGGTGTCTAGTGCACACCTATTTCTCCAGCTCCCCGGGCGCTTTCGGGCTGCTCACTGCACCACCTGGTAGGTGGTTGGGTTAAATGCAGAGACGAATTTCGTCTGTGTATGGGAAACATACGCAGATGACAGGAAAAGACATTATTATTATTATTATTATTATTATTTATGAGAAACTAAGCAAACATTACAAACCACTGTGTTCCTGACATCTGTTGTTATTTCAGCTCCTCCCTGGTTTCACACTGTGATTTATGACAGCAGATTTGTGTAAATGAATGGAGCTGATTCTCTAAAAACAAAAAGACACGTTCAAATTTACTTCAGCTGAGGAGCCAACAAATGATCAAACATGACAGTGGTGCGCGCTTGAGCTATTGCCTGTCGTGTGTTATGACGAACATAACTAGCTTGCAGAGATCGATGAAAGATGACAGATTATGTTATCTCAACCTCCACTGCATATCAAAGTGACCCTGTTTATTACCACCTCACAAGACGTTTTCTCTGAATTCACCTTCCTGAGGAATTCTACATGAAGTCTCACCCCTCAGACGAGCACCGTGCTGGTCCGCTCGACAGTTGACTTATATCATTTTAATGTGTGCCTTAGCATCTAAAATGTCTTCAGTGTTTTTCAATTGCCACATGTCAATTCTCATTTTTGTTGTGTTTGCTGTAACTCATTCATTAATTTACCATTAAATAACTGTGGATATGATTTAATATCCTTTTATATTGAGAAAAAAGATAAGTGGAAGAAAACTGTGAAGGAAAGTGACACAAAATAATTACAGTGCAAGCATTTCTTGAAGGATTGCAGATAAAATTAGAACCTAAAATCCTTAAAATGAGATCCTTTTATGTTGAGAAGTTATGCTGTTATATTGTTTTGGTTAAACGAGGTAAGAATCTATTCCCACTTGGAGTATGTGTGGAGGAACACACACCAAATGTTAGCTCAGTACTGTATCTGCAAAATAATATTTTCTGAACCAAAAGAGGCATGGAGCACAACTCGGCTGCATCGGCCTGAAGCAAATCATTAAATGCGTGGCGTCATCTTTCTTGTATCATTTTCAAAAGTTGACAGATTCTCAGTTTAACAATTCTTTTAGAGATAATGTTTTAAACTAAACCTATCTATTTAATCCAGGGACTGGGTGGTCACACAGACATTATATCATCACATCATCACATTTTGAGCCACAGAGTTGGCTTACCTTTTTTAAATAACGGCCATTTTGGCTTTGTCCCTACCTTGCTTCATGGCAAAAGGTGCAGAAGATACCCAAGTTCTAGCTAGAGGTGTTCTCTGAAAACGTCTTTAAATTATAAAAACGGTGATGGTGGTTTGTTCCTTCATCACTTAACTATTTTCATCATCAATTCAACTTTTTTTGAACTGCACACAAAGTATTGATAAGCATGTGGAAAGGTCTCAGCAAACAACAGCATAAAGCAACAACTCATACAGTACACATTCACACAATTGCTAGCAGAAATGTAGAAATATACAACAAAACACCATAAAACTTGTTTGTTTCTCAATACACTGTCAGTCACATGGCACTGGTTTGACATGTAAATAAATAAGCATGTGCTGGACTAACAAGCTGAGGAAACCACTTTTGCATTGTTTGGAAACCATCTTCAATGATCCCTCATCATTTCTCATCTTCAATGATGAAACTCTGGCCCAACAATTTCCTGTGGGATCAATAACGTTATATATTTTCTTATCTTATGATCTAAGCACAATGAGTGTATGATCATTCTTGATTGAACTCTTCAAATAAGGTACAAATATGCATATAAAGAGACTTTCAACAGTTTCTCTTGCGTAGATAAGTCTTCCTCCAAATCCTAAACATGTCCTTTTTGTAGAAAAAATGTGTGCGTTAGGGAGAATGTAGTTTTAAATTAAGTGAAGCGTTTGACAGAAAATACATGTGAATGTTTATCTGTAAGAATGTCTGCTACAAACCACTGAGCCATGTCCTCGTCTCATCTGTGAGACACCAAACTGACAGAGGTCGAAGTGGGTTCTGATGTGATATTTACAGGCCAGAGACTCAGGGAGATCCCTGCTGTACCCGGAGGTGTGTGATTATTTGAGAATCAGTCACACAACAGAAAGGTTTCAAAACAATGAAAAAAGAAGAAACTTTTATAGTCAAGTTGGACTAATGTGGCTGAGAAATGTCGGCACCTCCTTCCCCTCACTGCAGGACTTACACAGCAACCGCCTCACTCGGAAAGCCCTCTGCATGGCAGGTGATCCCACACACCCACTACACAGCTGCTTCAGACTGCTGCCATCAGGGAGGAGACTGAGGAGTCTCCAGGCTCGAACCAGCAGACTGAGAGACAGCTCTGTTCATCAGGCAGTCAGGATGCTAAACACTCTGCCTGCTCTGCCTCCCCTCCCATTTGAACTGCCTTAACACAAAAAACTTTCTCACACATTACCACACAACACAAAGATTTTAACACTGGACTCTGTGTCATCAAACGGGTTATTCACTAAACTCTCGGTCGTGCAATTGATTGCAAGATGGCGCTGGTGTCACTAGCATGCCGTCTCTCGCTGTTTGTGTTCGTGCTGTTTTTATTTTTTATCACCAGTACCAGTTCACTGCTTGTGTATGATCGCCAAACATTGTTGGATCTTCGTTTCTCTGCCAAGGATTTAGTGAAATTCGACTCTGATTGTGGTGTTCGTGCGACGTTTCAGCCGTTTTCCTTCGCCGGTGGGACACCTGCTCACACCTGCCACACCCACGCTCCTCTCCCTCGGCGTAGACGCCGGCGCCGCCGGGGCAAACGCAGCGGAAGACTTTTAAAGTTTAAAGCTTTTTTGGCACGATTTCCCGTGACCTCCCGGAGGAGAAATGGAGCGTTTCCTGGTTTCTCCCTGAGCCCGCGCGTGCTGGACCCCGCTGACAGCTGGCTGGTGTGTGTCAGTTCAGATGACGTGGTCCGCCCCCGCGGCCCCTGCTCTCCCCGTCTTCGCCGGCGTGGTGTGAACTCCTGTCATCTACAAGCCCTGCGTTGGGCTCCACAGACAGCTGCAGCTGCACCGGCCCCTGCCAGGTTCGGTCTTGTTAACGCAAGATCACTGACAAATAAAACTTTCATCTTGAGGGACTTCTTCATGTCCCGTGATCTGGATTTCCTCTGTGTGACAGAGACATGGCTGAGAGCTGATGAACCCGCAGCTCTTATTGAACTGTCTCCTCCTGATTGCTGCTATTTTAATTGCTCGCGCCTGTCGGGTCAGAAAGGAGGAGGAATAGCAGTTGTTTTTAAAAATGATTTTAAATGCCGTCAGGTCTGCCTGCAGTCTTTTACAAGTTTTGAACACTGCTCATTTGAAGTCGGCCGCTCTCATGTCATCTTGTGTGTCGTCATCTATCGATCACCCAAGTACAATAAGGATTTTATAAATGACTTTTCAGAATTTCTGGCCGACATCTTGCTCAAATATGACTCCGCTCTAGTACTTGGAGATTTCAATTTTCGTGTGGACTGTCCTGATGAGCCCATCTCCAGGAGCTTTTTGAATGTTATTGACTCTTTTAATTTTGTGCAATCCGTGTCCGCTTCTACACATATTCTTGGACACATGCTCGACTTGGTCTGGAGGTCTCAAATTTGGAGATATGCGATGCTGTGTTTTCGGATCATAAGCCGATTATTTTTGACATTCCTACACACTGTCCAGTTCAAGTGCGCGCTCCTCCTCAGCGCTGTCGCGTGTTCAACTCCTCCTCTCCAGCCCTGTTCTCTTCCACTTTTCTTGGTCTCTGCGAGGAGAACTCTGAAGACTCTCTTAGTTTAAATATTGATGAACTGGTTTCCAGCTTCCACTCTGTTTGTTCACAAACACTGGACACGATCGCTCCTTTGAAGAGCCGGCGCACCAGACCTGCTCCCGAGCCCTGGCTGAGTGACGTCACGCGCGCGGCCAGGCGCGAGTGCAGGAAAGCAGAGCGGAGGTGGAAAAATAACAAGCAGCTGCATGTTTCTTTTGATATTTTCAGAGAGCCTGTTACATTATCAAGAAATTGTAAAAGCTGAGAAGAACAAATATCTCTCAGGTGTAATCTCTTCTAACTGTAACAATCCCAGAGTTCTGTTCAAAACTATAGACATGGTTCTCAACGCTCCTAAATCTGTTGGTTTTGACGCCTCCAGTGAAGTTTGTGAAAGTTTCCTTCACTTCTTCACTGATAAAATTGTGTCAACCAGAGCAGGTATTTCTCAGCCTTCATATGACCCCTCCATTCCTCCACACTGCTCATCTGTGTTTGATCAGTTTGAGCCTGTGTCCTTCTCTTTCCTAGAGGACACA
>JBBPBX010042236.1:12860-28491 GCA_038048925.1 Garcialebias charrua
TATATATATATATAATATATATATATATATATATATATATATATATATACAGGAAACCCCCGACCTACGAACGAGTTCCGGACCTAAGGACCGTTCGCAGCTCGATTCTGCCGTAGCTCGGGGGTGAAAATAACGTCTTGTTCGTAGGTCCTGATTTCGTTCGTACGTCGCGGAAATAACGCTAACGGAGCGCCGCACACACATTTATCGGCATGAGACTGAACAAGCGGACATACTGGGCCATAAACATGCACAGAACTTTATTTACAAACACTTATCTAACACATTACACCACACATTCATCCATAAACACACACAGTAACTGTACAGCATGTACAGTAGTGTACAGTAATGTTAAACATTGCTATTCAGCACAGCACATTCAATACTGTAAAATTATTACAGAATAAAATAATTAATTAATACAGAATAAATAAAAATATAATTTCTTACTTTGAGATGGTCAAAGCCGGCATCTTAGGTTGTCGGCGAGCGAACCGCGGCTGCTGCTGCCACCCGTGTTGCTTCTGTGTTTAGCCAGGCCATGCGTTGATGTTGTTGGGCCGAGCAGCACAGCGGCTCGGCGAGCGATCCGCGGCAGCTGCTCCAGGCCTATGTTGCTTCTGCTAGCTGCGTGTTAGCCAGGCCATGAGCTGGTGTTCGCGCGGCGGTTCGAAACTCTTAAAATTATGATAGAATTTGGTCATTTGGTGAGATTTCTAAGGGAAAATGTAACCATCTAAAATGAAAAATGCATCTCAGTTCAGCAATAGGTTGTTAAAAAATTAAAATGCTTGACATAATAGGTTGTTTTTTTTTGACCGAGGTTACCAGCTTCCAGATGATATTTGTATGCAGCCCCTAAATTATTTGTATAATAAATGACTTGGAAACCAAACTCATACGGGACTCTCTGTCCATCTCCATATTGGATTACCTTTTTCAGGTTTCCCATGAGTTCATTTTACAGGATTCTGTCGAGTCTTTTACTCTCATTGCTTTGTTAAATGCTTTTTTAAAACATTCACCAACATAAACAGGCTACATCAATTTGTCTACAAAGTATTTTGATCCAATACACACGTCTCTGGCAAACCAGCTAAGATATTTATACCACTGCTCTTCATATGATATGCCATTTTAGGTCATACTGTATTTAGTACTCATATTTTGGCTGGAAATGAGAATTTTCAGTGCAATCAGGAGTTCTGTTTATTTAGGTCAGCAGACATTTTTGCCTTTCTGTGCAGGACTGTTGACAGTGGAAACAGATAACTGTGGTCTGATAGGAGCTGCATGAAACATTTACTGGAGCTGAAGATATTTTTCAGCTCCAGTAAACAGCTAGCTTTAGGCTCATCCTTAACAACTGTGGATATTATTCTCAACAAATGTTTTATTTTTTATGTTAAAAAGTATTTGTTTATTTGATTTGACCAAAAATGCTGAAATACTCATATGACATTAGTTGGTGGTGAGAACACATACATATCATCTACATATTAAAAAAAAGAACTTGCATGGATACTGTTTGACCCCAAACTCATTTTTATTACTGTTTACAGTTTTCACTCAGATATTATTAGTTTAGGTATTTTCGTAGCAGCATGTTCAGGATAAAGTGAAACAGGTGTAGAAAATGCAATAAAAGTGACCGCATCCGTTTGTGTTTTTAGAGCACAAAGTGAAAGTTAGCTTGTGTGGAAATAGGGAAGGACATCATGAATTGAAAATGTATGTATCTTATTTATGTGTATATGTACAAAAATACCAGAGGATTAAAAATGTCCAGTTAAAAAGCATTTTAATATATATGCATATAAATATTGTTTTGTTTGTTTTGTTTTTGTTCACAAAAACTTGCAACGTTACAATGGCAATGTGAATAAAAGGTGTAAAAAGAGGAGTAAATCTCTGTATTTTTTTTTCATCGTTTTGATAGGGGGCAGCACAGTGGCACAGTTGGTACAGCTGTTGCCTCTCAGCGAGAAAGTCGCTGGATCACATTCCGGTCCGGGGACCTTTCTGGGTGGAGTTTGCATGTTATCACCGTGCATGCATGGGTTTTCTCCGGGTACTCCAGTTTCCTCCCCAATAACATGCATGTTAGACTTATTGGTAACTTTAAATTGGCCCTAGGTCTGAGTGAGAGTGAATGGTTGTTTGTCCTGTTTGTCTCTATATGTCTCTGTGATGGACTGGAGACTTGTCAATTCAGTTATTTTAAAATTCAAGATGCTCTGAGATTCAACAACGTTTTGCAAAAAAACAATGTCAGATGACTTGCATGTGTGCTGATTAGTAACTATAACTAAAGAAAGGTCAAATTGGATTGCTGCCATCTTAAATGGCAGGAGTTCTGTCTGCCCCTGCGACCCGACTCCAGTCTCAAACAATTTGTAGCAAATACAGTTTTATGAACTATTGATGAACCATTGCCAAATAAATTTTTTACACCTTTATTACCAGTCCGTTGTGGAGAAGACCGAGCTGAGATGTAAGGCAAAGCTCTATGTTTACTGGTCGGTCTACGTTCCTACCCTAACCTATGGTCACAAACTCTGGATAGTGATCAAAAGAATGAGATTGTGGATACAGGAGGTTGAAATGAGTTTCCTCTTCAGGGTAGCTGGACTCTACCTTAGAGATAGGGTGAGAAGTTCAGTTATCATGGAGAGACTCAGAGTAGAACCGCTACTCCTCCACATCAAGAGGAGCCAGTTGAGGTGGTTCGGGCATCTGGTAAGGATGCCCCCTGGGCGACTCCCTAGGGAGTTGCTTCGAGCATGCTCGACTGGGAGGAGACATCGGGGAAGATCCAGGACATGCTGGAAAGTCTACATATCTTGGTTGGCCTGGGAACACCTTGGAGTCCTCCCAGAAGAGCTGGAAGAGGTGGCTGGGGAAAGAGATGTCTGGGCCTCCCTGCTCAAGCTGCTGCCCCTGCAACCCGACTTTGGAATAACCGGAAGATAATGGATGGATGGAGACAGTTTAAAAAGCTATCTAAAGTAATCATAAAACATAAAACGATTTATTCAGGATTCCATGAAACTCATATCTCGCACTTCAGGTCCATCCAACTTGGAGACATGCATCTATGCATGTACATTATTTTCTTTTCTTTTTTTTCAAACTGAAAATTGTCTTCGGTAGATTGACAAAAGTTTGCTTAAGTTGTGCAAACATGTATGTTTTTGCTTGGTACTGCAGCGACTGAGAAGGAGTCTGCCCCCGGGACTGCTGAGAAAAATTTCATCAACCTGGACCACCACAACTTCAGCGACAGGGCTGCCCACCATAGAGCCGGGGCCGCTGCACAGAGACCGCTCAGCTAGCATCAGACATACTTCAGACAGGTGACCACCTCATAACCTCAAACATTGTAGAAATATTTAAATTTCTCTGTCTGACTGTTTTTATTTAAATATGTATTAAAATAGTGATCCGTGGAACAACCCATTGATGATCACCATCTCAAAGAGCCGCTCCATGTCTGCCTCCAGCACTTCTAATCACCTCTACAGCAAACCACTGGGAAGACCAGGTGTGTGCTTTTACAGTGTTACCAAGACACACAGGTCACTCCTTCGCTCTATTAATATCATTAACAATTTTGTGACAATCTCTTTCAGGTTTCCCTCCCTCCAACATATCACCTCTGGGCTCTCCATGCTCATCCCCTCCTATTCAGGGAACTCCTGTTTCCAGCCCTACAGCAAAGACGTTTTCAGTGCAGCTTCCTGAGCCTGCAGTGCTGCAGACAGAGCAAATACCTGTCTCTGTGGCCCCCAAGAGCCATCACAGAGCCTTAACTCATAGCCAGAGCGCCCCGAGCTCCACTACCATTCACTGGCGGCCTCCACTTCTCTGCAGCAGGTTGTCTTTATGAATCAGGCTCTTTGTTGCTTGTTGCCGAAAGCAAGGCAGCAATAGCTATGAAGATAAATCAGGCTCAAAAGTAGTCGAACAAGCGCACAACAAGATTTGCATGCATACAATAAGATCCACAATCATGCCACACATTTGGCGAATGCATACTACACGATTTGCAAATGCATAGTTTTTCAAATGTATATATTTCAGAGAGTCAGAGATTATTTATTGTCATTGGCACCACATGTGGTACATGTGATGAAACAAGATTATGTACACAGGGTCCCAGTTACATCCAACAATAAAATGTTAAAGAAAAACAGTAAAAAGATCTAAGATATGAACTAAGAAAAACATCAACTAAAATTCATGAGGCACTAATAGCATAAAAAACACTACAGTACTTTGAACAGCAGCACAAACATGAGTCTGTGTGAGCAGACGAGCACGGATAAACACAGTAACATGAAACAGATCAGCAGCAACATGATGTGATTTTTCACAGTGATATTCATGAGTCTAACAGCCTCAGGGTAGAAGCTGTTCCTCAGTCTAGTGGTTCTACACTTCATGCTCCTCAACCACCTTCCTGAGGGGAGTGGGGCAAAAAGTGTGTATGCTGGGTGAGTGGGGTCCTTCATGATGCAGGTGGCCTTCTTCCTGCATCTGGAGGTGTAAATGTCTGTGATAGTGGGGAAGACTGACTCCAACAGACTTCTGTGCAGCCTTCACCACTCTCTGTAAAGCTTTTCTTTCTGCAGCTGTGCAGCCTCCATGCCACACGTTGATGCTGGAGCACAGGATGCTCTCCACTGCACACCTGTAGAAGGAGGTGAGGACTGAGCTTCTCAGACCAGCTCGTCTCAGCCGTCTGAGGAAGTAGAGTCTCTGATGACCTTTCTTGATCAGGCTGGTGGTGTTGTTGCTCCAGCTGAGGTTATCGTTCATGTGTACACCCAAGTACTTGTAGCTGGAGACCACTTCCACTGCAGATCCACTTATGTTCAGTGGGGGGTAGGTGTGTTTGTTCCTTCTGAAGTCCACAATCATCTTCTTTTGTCTTCTTCACATTCATGTGAAGGTTATTCTCTTTGCACCAGCTCTCCAGGTGTTCCACCTCCTGCCTGTAGCTGGACTCATCGTTGTTTGTGATGCATCCCACCACCACTGTATCATCTGCAAACTTTACAATATGACAGCCTGGATGGGTTTCTGTAAGGCTCGTTACCTTTGTGGATCTAGAGCGGCAAGAAACTCTCAAAAGTCACATTCACAAGCAAACTGAGCTGTGCGCTCGTGTTGACTAATACGTCCACAGCAGATGATTTGTACACATGTATTTGATCATTTGTAGGTGCAAAACATTCCTACTTGTGCTAATTTAATGTGTACATTTGAAAAACTGTTTATGCATTTGTGAATCTTGTAGTACACATTTTTAAAACTTGTGGCACGCTTGTCGATCTTATTGTGTGCTTGTGTGATCACGTTTGAGGCTGATTTATCTACATAAATAATGCTTACACCCATGTATGTATGTGTTCACTTGTCTATGTCAAATGTTAAATTTATTTCTTACTTATTGCACCACAGAAGAAACATTTATATTGTAGGTATTCAGTTGATGATGTGTGCAGATGGCGTGCATTCACAGTGCACTCAACTTAACAGTCTTGGTGGTTTGCATTAATTGGGTGGTGGTGGCCTGGGATTATATCAAATTCCCGGCCTGGATTAGTCCGCCCCTGAGAGCATCTGGCTTGAGGACCAAAGCGCTCTTAGAGAGTTATAAACATAAACATTTTAAATAAATAAAATAATGGTGTGCCAAGCCATCTAAAACTGTAAAACAAGTATAATAAACTTAAAAGCAATATGAAGATGTACAGGCAGCCAGAGTAAATGTACTGAAACTGGTCATGCCTTCTGGTACTTGTTAAAAATGTGCACCAGAGTTCTGGGATAACTGCAGGTGATGGAGAGACAGCTGTTCAAGGCCAACAAATCAAGTGTTGCAGAGCAGCCTGATCTAGAGGATATGAAGGCATGGATAGAAGTTTTAAGGTCTTTTGGGGAATGTAAGATTTTACTTTGGCAATTTGACGTAAAGTGGTCTTGACAACTACTTGTCTGTAAGCCTACCAAAATATCTCAAGAACCACCAAAAATAAATCTTGTTGAAATTCTCATAAAGTCATCATTGGGTGTACATCTTCAACTGATTAACTTTTGGACTGTGACACAGCTAAGTTTACAGAGCTAGAATATGTAGTAGTGGCAGCTGGATGCTGTTCTCAGCACATAATCCAGGGGCTCATCATCTTTGCTTAAAACTGTGGCATCATCCATCCATCGTCTCTACCCACTTCCTCCTTTTTGGTTCACGGGGGTGTGTTAAAATCAACACTGTGACTTTTACTAAAATATCTTTTGAACCGCTGAACATACTTTAGTGAAACTCTCAGAAGGGTATTATTGAACCGTACACCATCAAATCGTTAACATTTCCCCATTTAAGATGGTCACCATAGCTAATCAATAATAGCCACCACAAAAATGCCTGTAACTCAATCAGTTTTACAAATATTGAGCTAAAATGTGGTGTGGTTGTAACAGAGAATCATTGTTTACGCATTCTCTGAGCACTAGGGGCAGCTGTGGCTGAGCCGTTAGAGCAGTCATCCTCCATTGCAAGAGTTGAGGGGTTCAATTCCACCAGCAGTCACATGCTGAAGTGTCCCTGGGCAAGACACAGAAGCTACCATTGCCTCCAATGTCTGTTCCATTGGCGTATGAATGTGATAAAGCACTGATTATTCTTTGTACAGAAATAGAAAAGTGCTGTGTGAATGAGTAAATGAGGGCACGGATTGTGTTGTAAAGCACTTTGAGTATCTTATAAGATAGAAAGGTGCTTTAATACAGTAAGTACAGACCATTTACTATCACACCTCATGAGATCTTACAATGTTGCAAGAAACTGACACACTGTCATTGTATGCTTGATCAGGATGGGAGACTGCGTCAAAGTGAAGCTTGAACGCAATCTGTTGGCTTCCTTAGTTAGAGAATCTTTTGCTAATTGTTTTTTTTATTTTTTATTTTTTTTATTTATGTATGTGCATGTTTCTGTTCAGTGCCCTGAGATGACGTCTGTTGTGGCTTGGCACTATATAAATAAACTGAATTGAATTGGACTGAACTGTCATCTTCAAGGGTTGAACTAAATGTTAATAACTGTGCTCCTTCTCATCATAAGATGATCTCAGATTAAAACTCTAAAGATTGCAGGTGCATGCATTCCTTCAAGAAAGACGTACAGTATATATTTAACTCAGTAATTCCAGTTATAGGAAGCAGAAATTCAAAGTGTTTGTGCAAATGTCTATCTGTATTGCAATGTGGCAGTGAAGATTTGCATTTATTGAAAGAAAAAAATGAAATTGGAAGTCGTCCGACCATTTATCTACTTTTTTGTCTTTAAGTTGTGGCAGGCCATTTAACATTCGGCTCAACAATGGAGTAGAGACTGGTATCAAAGGAGACACAATACCCCACCCAGGTAAAGGCTCTCTGTTTTAATAGGATACTTACCAACAGAAACCTCACGGGCCAACAGGCTCACAGAAATGCTTCCCTCACAAAGTCAGTGAAAAGATAAGATGTAGAAATGTCAGATGGATACACACAAATAAAACGGCACGTTTCTAATGTCAGGCATGTCTTCCCAGATGAGCGCGCAGTAGCATCTTCAGACTATGACAGCACCTACGACAGCACCTATGAGACCAATCACAGTGACAGCAGCGACTTTGCACAAAATGAGGAGGAGGGAGAAGGAAGCAAGAAGCCACCTGAAGCAAGAGAAAGTTGTAGGGAGTATCCAGCAGAGGTCATCGTTCTTCACCCACTTCAGTCATCGCCAGAGGTAGACAGTATTTACATATGATATCAATGCAGGAATATTTTAGGAAATGCATTTGATAAATATAAGTAATACTGCTGAGACCTGGAAAGACATTTTACTGGGCCTACAAAGAGTTACTTTTACTTTGACTTACCTTTTTGTTTTTAAACTTGACCTTTACTTCTTTATGTTCACCTACCAGGATCAGCCCATCTCTGACCCAGAAGGCCCAGTAATGCCAGGGCTGGAGCCCCTGATGAGTCAGCTCAACAACTGGAACTTTCCCATTTTTAGTCTTGTTGAGAAGACTCATGGCAAGACGGGCTGCATCCTCAGCCAGGTAAACACTTGTTGTACCAGTAATAATGCTCCAGAATTATTTGTTAACTTTATTCACTGGAAAACAATTTACCATACAATCATACCTATGTTTAATTCTGTGCCGCCTATGAGTTTCTTTGGTGGCTTCAAAAAAATATTCTGAAAACGCTGCTATGGGCCAGCGGGGTGGTGCAGCTGGTGGAGCTGTTGCCTCTCAGCAAGGTTGCCGGATCAAATCCCAGCTGGGGACCTTTCTGGGTGGAGTTTGTATGCTCTCTCCGTGCATGTGTGGGTATTCTCCGAGTACTCTGGTTTCTTCTCACAAGCCAAAAATATGCATGTTAGGTTGATTGGTCATTGTCCCTAGGTGTGAGTGAGAGAGTGAAAGGTCGTTTGTCTCTATGTGTCCCTGTGATGGACTGAAGACATGTGTCCCCCGCCTCTCCCACAGTGACTGCTGGACATGGGCACCAGTGACCCCCATGACCATAAAATAAAGAAGTGGGTAAAGATAAAGGATGGATGGATGGATGAATGGAAAATGCTATTATCAGTTTGTTTAAAATAGTTGTTGATTTAAGTATTTATTCACCCTCATACTCACAAATTCCCCATGTCACATGTGAAAACGTTAAATTATCTGGTAATTTAAATTACCGGTACCTAAATTCTGTCACTGGACAGAAGTGAAACACGTGTAGAACATTTTCACATGCTTTCCATGTAATTTTCCAACATTTCCAACATGTACACGTGATCCATGGTTTTACACATGGGAACAAATGTGAAAAACATGCCAAATTCATGCCAATTTTTCTGTAGGAAGAAAGTGATCAACTTCTAACCTCTTTTCAAATTTCCTGTGGTGTGATCTTTTAGTGACTGTTCTTATTTCTTAGGTTTCTTTTAGGCTCTTTGAAGACACTGGTCTCTTTGAGACCTTCAGGATTCCTGTTAAAGAGTTCATGAACTACTTCCATGCTTTGGAGAACGGATACAGGGACATACCATGTGAGTAGACCAGATAAGGGCAACATATGGCTGCAGGGCCAAATAGGGCCCTTGGACAATTTCCCGCTGGCCCTCAGTTTCTTTAATTGAAAAGAAAATAACTTTTTAATAATTTGCTGAAAACCTTAATTTTATTAATGGAAAATATGTCTTAATTAAACATCTAGAGGAAATTTATCAAAGACTTTTAGATCAAGATGAGCTAAATCTTTTTTAAGTCACATTCCCAGAGCTAGACTGAACCTTAACAACCTCAAAAAGCAAACATATAACACTTTATTCATTTTATGTTTTTGCATAATCAAGCTAACACATATTTTGTTACAATATTCTTAAATACATAGTTTTATCAAGCATGCTAAATGCTACAGCAAGAAAAATCCGGGAAATGTCTTTTCAGTCTTAATTTTTTATTTTCCCCCGTTTTTATGAGGCCCTTTAATTGCATTAAATATCTTGATTTGGCCCACTGAAAAACAAAATTTCCCATCACTGAAGTAATGGTCAGCTTGTTTATGAAAAATAAAATAAAAAATAAAAACTGTGTGCAGCTACGCTTTCTATTGCCACAAGGTGGATGTATTGCTTATGAAACAAACGCAACAGCAGATCCGTCCGTTCTGACTTTATTGTATTATTACCTCATTAGTAAAACATGATTCAGCATGAAATAACAACTTTGTGTTATATTTGAACTTTAGCTCTATCTATCTATCTATCTATCTATCTATCTATCTATCTATCTATCTATCTATCTATCTATCTATCTATCTATTATCTATCTATCTATCTATCTATCTATCTATCTATCTATCTATCTATCTATCTATCTATCTATCTATCTGTCTGTCTGTCTGTCTGTCTGTCTGTCTGTCTGTCTGTCTGTCTGTCTGTCTGTCTGTCTGTCTGTCTGTCTTATCTATCTATCTATCTATCATCTATCTATCTATCTATCTATCTATCTATCTATCTATCTATCTATCTATCTATCTATCTATCTATCTATCTATCTATCTATCTATCTATCTATCTATCTATCTATCTATCTATCTATCATCTATCTATCTATCTATCTATCTATCTATCTATCTATCTATCTATCATCTATCTATCTATCTATCTATCTATCTATCTATCTATCTATCTATCTATCTATCTATCATCTATCTATCTATCTATCTATCTATCTATCTATCTATCTATCTATCTATCTTTATCTATCTATCTATCTATCTATCTATCTATCTATCTATCTATCTATCTATCTATCTATCTATCTATTGATTGATTGATTGATTGATATATAGGGGTGTGTGTATCTATGTGTGTACATTTTTTTTAAGTTAATCGATGATTCACAAAATATGAAAGAAGTTTTTATAATTGAGAAGAACAATGTTTGTGAATGCTTTATCTGTTTTTCTCTATGTAGCATGCGCTCGTGGCATCAAGAAGAGTCTTGCGTTTGCATCCCAAAGTGCTCCCAGTCCCTCGACTGTCAAAGAATCCAAGTTTGTCCCCCTGCCACCGATTGTCACAAAGAAAATCTCAACGGAACTCAAGCCAATGAGTAAGGCAGAGGAGGTCTTCGAGATTCCAGTCAACTTGAAGGAAAACTACAGTTTCAACTGATGAATTTTTTAACTGAACATGCAAATAACTTGTTTTTCCTAAAGTGAACTGATGTATGTCTGACCTTCACAAAATAAGTGCACTTATCTCTAAGCACCTTTGAGCTGTGTTTGTGCCAAAGCAATCTTTCTTGTTTGTGGGATTTCTATTTTGAATATTCATTGATGTTTGTTCTATTTTATCTGATGGACTTTATGAAGAATAAAAATGCATTGATAAATGAAATCATTAAAAGAACCAGGCCTGGCTTCTTTAACAAACGATTAAGATGATTCATAAGATGATTACGTCAAAGTTGTAAAAACTTGAGAACTTGAGCAGCAAGCTAGTCAACCACCAGACCCAGGCTTTCCAAGCTCCACCAGTCCCAGCCACTTCCAGGTCCAGGCTCTACCAGGCTCAGGATCAGGCTCCACCACCTGGCGAGATGAGAGCTGCAAGACCAAGAGGAGAATGAGCCTATATCTGAATTATCATAAGACTCAAAATGAGTCATGGATGAGACATTTTGTTTTAAGAATAATTGTGAATCTGTGTAAGATCTCAAAATCTTTAGGTATTATAAAAACACAACCCTATTTAAAAACAAATACTTTACCTTGTACAAAAGTTTAATTTCCCCCCACATTTCTTATTGTAATTAAATTAGGGCTGGTACCTATCCTCCATCCATAAACTTTAAAAACCTTTTGTAAGAATTGTTACTAATGCTCCACATTTAAGCTCCATCCACACCTTTGTTTAGAAAATAACAAATACTAACTGTTACTCCTCTCGAGTTCAATTCATGGATCAACGTTGTTCTTGGGTTTTAACAGACATTTATTGTAGACAACTTAACTTAATGCCCCAAAAATGCCGTCAGAACTAAAAAGAAACACAGACCTAAATTAGTTCACGGCAAATAAAGATTTACAGAAATAAAAGACAAATACTGTACTGTAAAATAAAACAATAAATCATACCTCATTGGCCACATTAACTCCAGAGGAATAAAGACAATTTTCTACAGCTTCTTCTTACTAAAAAGAAACGTAAAACACCCCTTTGTCTTCAGGGGGAAACTTCTTGTAGTCTTGTCTTCTGCAGTAACGGTTCTCTAACGGTTTCCATGGCAACTGTGTCAATCAATCTTACGCCAAGGGAAACAACGTGGCATGCGGAACAAAAGATACGTTCCCCCATACATTTCAATGCATTTTAACACAAAAAATGAACCTTAACAACATAAATTACTGAAAGTTGTTACTTGTCTATTATTTAATGTTTTATATTAAACACTAATATTTATTGCTCTCTTTAACTGAATATTGAATAATGCATAAAATGAGATCTGCCCTTGATGGCAGCTACACTCCCACCAAATCACTTGTGATTTCTATTATAAACTCTATTATGAACTTGTGAGTGGGTCTATTCTGCCTCTAGCAGTGTAACTGTCTTATGAATAGGCCTGTCCAAATGTACTTGTTTAGTGAGTCTCTTTCCATGACAATCTAATGCAGAGTCACTGATCAACAGCTGCACCTTGCGAACACATCCATCTTCACTTGGATACACCGCTGTGACCTTAGCGAGTTTCCACTTGTTTCTAGGCGCTGTGTCATCTTGGACGATTACTATGTCATTGACTTTAGCATTTCTCCTTGTTCTTTGCCATTTTTGTCTTTGCTGTAGTCCCAACAAATATTCCCTTTTCCATCTGCGCCAGAACTCATTGGCTAGGTATTGAACTCTACGCCATCTTTTGCGAAGGTACAAGTCCTCTCTTACAAAGTCTCCTGGTGGTGGTAATATTACAGACGACTTCATGGTCAAGAGAAGATTGGGCGTGAGTGGTTGAGGTCCGGTAGGATGATTGAGTAGGTGTGAGGTGATGGGTCGACTGTTTACGATGGCCATCACTTCATAAAGATAGGTCCTTAATGATGAACAGTCCAATGTTCGGGATGACTGATCCAGGATGGAGGACAATACACTTCTGACTGTACGGATTTGTCTCTCCCAAGATCCACCCATATGACTGGCAGAGGGAGGGTTCATCACAAATTCACAGCCTAGTTGCTTCAGACTTTCCTTGTCCATGTCTTTTACTGCTTCCAGGAGCTCTCGCTCTGCCCCAACAAAGTTAGTACCATGGTCCGACCGCAACTGACGTACATTTCCACGTAGGGCGATGAAGGCACGGAGTGAATTGAGAAAGGCATCAGTTGAGAGATCATCAAGTAACTCAATATGTACTGCACGAGAGCACAGGCACGTAAACAGCAGCCCATAGCGCTTGAGCTCTTTCCTTCCTTCCTTGACATAAAATGGACCGAAACAATCCATCCCACAATATGTGAAGGGAGGAGTTGTTTCCACTCTCTCATTAGGTAGGTTTGCCATTTTCTGCTCTTCTGTTCCACGTCTGAATTTCCTGCATTTCACACAGTTGTATATATAGGAGCCTACTGCTCGACTACATCCAAGTATCCAAATGCCGTTTGCTCTTAGCTCATTTATTGTCATGCCCCGACCTTGATGTTTCACTCGCTGATGATAGTGATCGATCAGCAACCTTGTGACATGGCTGGTCTTTGGTAAAATAGCTGGATACTTGATATGTGGATGTAATGTAGCTTGCTCTAATCTACCTCCCACTCGGAGGACTCCTTTGTGGTCCAGGAAGGGATTGAGTCGATAGAGTCTGTTTATCTTGTCTTCAGTTAACTCTTTTCGGGACTGAAGTTCCTTGATTTCTTTGGAGAAGACTGACCCTTGTACCATAGTTATGATTCTAAGTTCAGCTTCTTGTCTTTCTTCAAGACTTGTGGCTTCATGGTTTTTTCTTTGCTTCTTCTTAAACTCTCTTCCAAATCTGATAAGTCTTGCAATAGCCTTGACTAGTTTTGACCAGCTGGAGAATTTCACAAAACGTTCTGCCAGAGAATCCACCCTTGACGACGTGTGGTGTACAACTACTTTGTGTACTTCGGGGTCCTCTGATTGAAGTTCTCCCACCTTAGCCTCTTTATTGGGAAGCTCTTCTTGCCAGAGAAAACTTGTTGTAGTGAAGCGTAAATCCTCTTGAGAGAGGTGAGAATCTTCCACTTTCTTTTCATTGAAATCAGCCTCAATCACTTTGATCACATCTGATGGTGTGACAACTTCTTTGACTTGGGTGCGACAAACGTAGTGCACTTCTTTGACAATACTCCTGTGACTGCATCCAATAATGTCTCCATAGTTCACACAAGGATCAACACCTCCAACTATTGTCCAGCCGAGATCTGTCTTTTGGCCAAAAGGCTCATTGTCTTTTCCTGACACAACTGCTCTAGGTACCAGTGCTTGTGAACAGTTATAACCTATCAGCAGACCAACATCGCATTCAATTAGAGGTGCTATTTCATCAGCGAGGTGCTCCAAATGTGGCCATGCTCTCGCCGTCTTGGGTGTGGGAATATGGTTTAAATTGGCAGGGATGAACTCTCTTGTGTAGGTAGTAGGAAGGGAGATTTTCTTTGATGAGTAGAAACCTCTGATTTGTAGCCCTGAGATCCTTTGACTTGGAACAACTTCCTCTTTGGATGACAATGTAGAGAGCTTTAACTTTACATCTCTCTTTTCTGTATCCAGAACGTCTGCCTTTTCTTGCAAAACAAATGTAGTGTCGCTCTGAGTGTCCAGAAGGGCGTATACTAGCATTTCTTTTTCTGGGTTGCTTTCTGTGGATAACCAAACTGGAATCACTGTAGATGTGAGATCACTCTTGTCACCTTGGATCACACGGTTTGAGATTGCCTCACTTAAAGTTTCTTTACTTTGTTCTTTGGTTTGTTTGGTTTCCATGGCTTCTTTCATCCCTTTAATTTCTCTTTGTTCTTTATCTCTGTCCTTATTTCTTTTGAATTCTTTGTCTCGTTCTTCATGTAGGCACGTTGGGTGTTTTCCCTTGCAGGTGTTACAGATATTCCTTCTTTCACATTTCTTGGACAGGTGTCCAAAGCTGAGACATCCAAAACACAGTCCTTTTAGCTTCACAAACTCCACTCTTTCAACTAGCGTATTTTCCATAAACTTTCGACATGTGTGAATGCTGTGATTTAATTTTTCACAGAATACACATTTGTTTGTTTCTGTTTTCTCTTCTGAGCTGCTTGCAAACACCTTTGCTCCAACACTTTGAGCCTTTAAGGGTTTCAGCTTCTCTGAGTCATTTGCTTTAAGTGCATGTAGTGATGTCACTGGGTTGCACGCTATCTTGGCCTCTCTTGTGATAAAGTCAACAAAGTTGCTAAATGTTGGAAATGAACCATACTCCTCTTCAATCTGAATGACTTTTCTATTCCATCTTGCTGTAAGCCAATCAGGAAGCTTGCTGAGCATTCTCTGGTTCTCACTACAGTCATTTAGAACTTCAAGACTTGTTATCTGAGACATTGCTGCTTCACAGCTCCTGAGAAAGTCTGAGAACTCTCTTAGTTCAGTACTGTCCCTTGGTCCAATTTTCGGCCATGATGAAAGCTTATCTCTGAAGGCTTTGGCGATCATAAATGAACTTCCATATCTTTCCTCCAGAGTGTTCCAAGCTGTGTGGTATGCCAAATCTGTTTCCAGCAGGAAGTAACCTTCAATAGCCTTTCTTGCGGGACCACCAACATACTTTCGAAGATAGTAAATCTTTTCACTTACTGGGATGTTCTTTCTTTCAATAAGCATTTGAAAAGAAATTTTCCAGTCCTTGTACTTGATAGGATCACCACTAAAAACAGCGGGTTCTGGAACTGGTAGACGGCTAAGGTTAATGGACTCTGCTAAAACCTTAGCTAGTACCATTATTCCATCTTCTTGTGTGGCATAACTAGGTTGCTGACTTGAGGTGACTTGTGACCTAATAAA
>JBBPBX010042237.1:6006-28491 GCA_038048925.1 Garcialebias charrua
GCAATTTTATGAATAGTAAAAAAAATCATGTCGGTGGACCTTTAAACAAACACTATACACACTTAACATTGTAAAATATGTTTAGGAAATTTAATGTTCAAGGACACCACTTGAGAAAAAAAAGTTTAATAGGAAAAGTAACAAATGAAAAATGTACAAAAATAAAAAAAATACTGCATCCAACTAATGATCAGTGTTGCCAGGTGAGAAATGTAGGATTATCGTACTAGAGGCATAAAATTATCGTATTTTGAGGGAAATTATCGTACACCCATCTTAACCAAAATAACAAGTTTATTAATGTGCTATAGTCATTCTAGTGTTGAATAGTGTCTAACAAACACTCACAGCTTTGTGGCATCAGTACTGATGGGAACTAATAAATGTCCATTTCTGTCATCTGTGTATGTTTCCCATACACAGACGAAATTCGTCTCTGCATTTAACCCAACCACCACCAGGTGGTGCAGTGAGCAGCCATAGAAAGCGCCCGGGGAGCTGGGGAAATAGGTGTGCACTCATAGACACCCCAAGGTGTGTAGTGGCCGGGGTTCGAACCTGGGTCCTTCGGGTCCCAAGTCGGAAGCCCTGCCACTACACCATCTTGGCCCCTATGAGCCATAGATCTGTAACGACCCCCCTCTTCTTCTTGTTGTTTTGTTTTATGGCGATTGGCAGACCAACTGTAATGTGCATTACCGCCACCTACTGAGCTGGAGTGGGGACAGGAGATAAACAGGAAAAAATAATAATTCTGTAAAATTAATTTAATAACTCGACTAAATTCTCTCTATTAAGTTTGTATTTTTCAAGAAAATAATAATTTGATCTTTAACTTTACTGATATCACTACTAAAAACATCCCTCATTGTAAATTTAATATTCATTTATTTTTGGAAATGCATTCTTTCTGTTTCATACCCTGGACATTCCATAAAGACATGTTGAACCGTTTCAGGGAGATTGCTGGTGCACTTGTCACATAGTACTGTTGCATACTTTCTAATTATTTTAAGAGATTTATTAAGGCCTGTGTGTCCTATTTTATTGTACCACTGGTACATTTTAATTTTTAAATCACTTCTTGGTCTGCTGCCTTCATACATCTCCTCCTACATTTCTCTGTATGAGTGCAGCTACAGCGTGCGCTCTCAGGACATGATTACCTGCAGTGTTCCCTCAGTGAGGACTGAACTTGGAAAAAGGGCCTTCTCCTACTACGCTCCTGCTTCCTGGAATATCTTACAGAAAGATCTGAAGTTCTCGACCTTGACCTCTCTAAATGGCTTTAAGAATCTGTTGGATTCCTGGCTAGAACCAATACAGACATGTTCCTACATTTGTCTTATAATCTAGCTGTTTTGCTACTTTGACATTTTTAGTTAAATTTGTTAAAATAATAAATCAGTATGCCTCTCTTGTGTTGTCTTGTTGTCGCTGTTGTCATTCTTTGTTGAAAACAGGTCTCTCTTGTAAATGAATCCTCGATGCTCAATGGGATTAACCTGTCTAAATAAAGGTTGAATGAATTGCGAATAATTAGAATTAGAATTGGAAGTTCTACTATTCAAAATATTTCTGTGATAATTCAATCATGTTTCCAATCATTTTACAACAAGCTGTTTGGTTTAATACCACCGTAAATCAATGTTGAAAGTTTATTATGGTAAATGGAGCTTATTTATATAGCGCTTTCCAGCCCCCTATGAGGGACCCCAAAGCGCTTTACAATACCAACCATCCACCCATTCATACACGCATTCATACACCGGTAGCGGTAGACTGCCATGCAAGGCGCCTTCCAGTCCTACCGGGAGCAATTCTGGGTTAAGTGTCTTGCCCAGGGACACAATGACACATGGTGTGCGGAACCGGGATTCGAACCACCAACCTTCCGATCGGGGGACGACTGCCATTACCACTACGCCACGGCCGCCCCAAAATTATCAAATTTCATACTTGATTATGTAAAAGCTTTTGTTTTATTTTGCTGTATTTCTTTATTTTATTTTACTTTTGATTGCAATAAAGCTTATGATTGTGGAATAGTTTGCATCCTGGTAATAATTTGAGTGGAATGCACTGATTTATTTTCAATAGAACAAAACATCTTCATTTTCATTTGAGACCTAGTTTTGAGATTCTTACATCAGTTTTCTTCAAATTGCTGGTGCCCTGTAGCCTGGTTAAAACCAGACCCTTGTCCTTCACTTTGCTATAATTAAAACTTACTAACAGTAAAAACTCATTTCTTAAATATGCTGGTGAAGATGTTTTGCCAGAAATTTTGAATAAAGTAGATGCCATTTCCTGCATTCTGGTGTATTTTAACAAGTTGTTAAACATCTATGTTTACCTACATGTAAACATGATTCACTAACTATTTTAGAAACATCTAACAAAATAAAGTCAGGTCCTGTGGACAGATTTAAAAATTGTTTAAATTATTATTGATCATGCATCAGGATATTTTAGAGACACCTCATTCAACTAGTTCATATAGACATCATCCTGTTTTTAAACTCACTCCTGTGGCTAAGATAATTAAATTAATTGTGGCTAAGATAATTAAATTAATGTGACACTTTATCACAGTGACTAGGGGTGCAACTGACTTTTATTTTGTTAATTTTTATTTATTTTTATTGGTAACACAACATGCCATTTTACTAAACAATGGTGACACTCAACTGCACATATAAAAATATTAACTTTACCCAATGAACAGGTGACATTTTAATAAAGCTTTTTACAGTTTTCTGATTTAGTGATGATGTGGTTTAATGTAGAGACTTGCCTGCAGCTGTTCCTTCATACACACCGCGATGAAGTTAGTTTACGACTCCGTCATCAGAGTCAGAGAGTCTTTATTGTCATTTGCACCGCATGTGGTACATGTGATGAAAACGAGATTATGTACACAGGGTCCCAGTTACATCCAACAACAAATGCAAGAGAAAAACAGTAATAACATCTAGGATTAACTAAGAAAAACATCAACTAGTAATACACTAAGCCCTAATGTAATAGAAAAACATCATTATAAACAGCAGCACGAACACGAGTCTGTATGAGCAGATGGTCACAGATGAACACAGCAACAAGAAAACAGATCAGCATCAGCATGATGTGATATTTTGCAGTGTTTATTCATATTGATTATTTATTCATGAGTCTAACAGCCTCAGGGTAGAAGCTGTTCCTCAGTCTAGTGGTTCTACATTTAATGCTCCTCAACCTCCGTCCTGAGGGGAGTGGGGCAAAGAGTGAGTGTGCTGGGTGAGTGGGGTCTTTCATGATGCAGGTGGCTCTTTTCCTGCATCTGGAGGTGTAAATGTCTGTGATGGTGGGGAGACTGACTCCAACAGACTTCTGTGCAGCCTTCACTACTCTCTGTAGAGCTTTCCTCCGTCATGTTTTCATCAGCGGGGTTCTCTCGTGTCGTCAATTTCAAAACTGCATGTTGCTGATTTTTTTTTTAAGCTCTGTGAAGCTTCAAGAGCTCCCACACGTTGGAGGAGTTACTTCCGCCTCCCTCGCGCTCTGTCGCGCTGCAGTTTTTTTTAACAGATGTCGCTGTCGTCTCCTCCCCCTGTCTATCTTGAGGTTGTGATTGGCCAAAATGACGCGCTCCACCAAAGATGTTTAATTGTCAACAGATGCATTGCTGTTTCTTGAAATCCAATCAGGGGGAAATGATTGATTCTAATCTGCCACGGGTCTTTCAAGTAAAGAAGACGAAAATAAGTTCCGGAACGCACCTTACTCTTAAAACAAGTCCCGGTACTCTCAGGGTTAAATTTTAGAAGTGGCGGAACTGGGTTCTGGTGAGTTCCAGCCAGTGATGTCACTAACGCGTTACAAAGTAACGCGTTACTCTTGTCGGACCACTTTTTTCAGTAACGAGTAATCTAACGCGTTGCTTTTCAAAATCCAGTAATCAGATTAAAGTTACTTTCTCCAAATTATTGTGCCTTACTTTTTTGTCATTTTCTGTAGTACTGTAATTTTATTTTATTTCCTCAATGCGTCTCGGGGAGTGATAAAAAAAAAAGACTCGATTCACCTGCTGCGGCGGCTGTGAAACCTGACACCAGCGTGCCTGACAGAAACTGGACTGAGGTGCTCACACGGAGCTGAGGAGAAGTTCCTCCTACCTGCAGCTGAGAGGAGGACGAGTGATAAAAAAAAGACTCAAGGACTCAAGCAGTGACGTGACGTCTGCTCTATGCGACCTAAGTTTCAACACGGCATCTTGCAGCACTCGTTAGCATTAGCATGACGTTGCGGTCTCCTGTTTTCTTGTTAAAAGACCAGCGCAAATTCAACACTGTGCATGCACGCTGTTTGACAAGACTGGATCTGCAGCAGCAACACGTCACTTGAATGGACTAACGACATCATCCGAACGTGAACAAAGAAAACAGCTTGTAAACACCGATCACAGCAACTGCAACTTTTATCAGGTAATTCAAATCAGTCCAGATCAATAACACAAATTGTAGGAGTTTTTAAATCTCTGAATCATGTCTGAAATGTTGTTGATGTGCAGGCTTTACTGAGCGCTGCTAAGACGTCTTCCATCACGTCAACACTTCAGCACTTTATGAAAAAACTCAGACTGATAGTGTCAGCATGTCCTGGAGCCCTGATGATGAGAGATGATGAGAGATTCAACCACCTCAACCGCTCAAAAAGAGGTATTGTTCTTTTATTATTACTGTAATTAACCTTTTTTATTTAAAATTATAATCTTATTAACTTTTTTTTTTACCTCTTTGTGTGTTATTTCCAGTCTGGAACAAAGTTAGCAGCTGTTCTTCCTCTTCAGGGAAATCCACCTGCAGCTAAGAAGTCTGTGATGATGACCCTGATGCATGCTCAATAATCCAGGTAAAATCTAAAAAAGCTAAGTCTGGGCCTCTGGACATTCAAAAAACAAAACAAAAAAATTGTAGAAACGTTTCATCTTTCATCAGAAAGACTTCCTCAGTCTGAGGTGCTGTATTCAGCTCAGTCTTATAAATATCACCCTCTCACTGTGGAAACTCTGGAACAACCTGCCCCCCAACATTAGACAGGCCTCCTCCCTTCACATGTTCAAATCCCTGCTAAAAAAACATATTTTCTCTATTATTTCAAACTGTGTGAGCTGACGTAGTATATATATATTTTTTTTTACTGTGTTTTCATTTTAATATTGTTCTTATACATTTTTATTATACTTTTACTGCTGTTAATATCATAATTTTTACCATTGGTGTGTGATACTGTTCTGTACATTTTTAAACCTCTTTTGTGTTGTGTGTGTGAAGCACCTTGATAACAGTTTATCTGTTTTAACTGTGCTATATAAATAAAATAGACTTGACTTGACTCACAGTGGATCAACCAGTTTGTTGATGACAGCTGAAACCAGCTGCTCACATGAGCAAGGAGGACCATCAGCCTAACAATGGATCATTAGCACCCTGATGGTTGTTTGCTATTCACAGAGGGCTGAGTGATACTAGCAACAACAGCATTGTAAGAGGGGGACAGTTGAACCCGGAGGCCTCCACCTCTGTTTAATGATGGACGGTTTCTTTTCACAAAGATGGCCTCCTTTACTCCTCTCTCAAACCATCGTTCCTCTCTATCAAGGATGTGAACATCTTCATCCCTGAAAGAGTTGGCCTATACAAACGTATTGTTCACTTGAAACATTTTCAAAATAATCATTTTATAAGTCTTTTTTGTAAACATATTATTTGTTTAGTGAAGTAAAGACACTATTTTTTATATAAAGCAAGTATTTCTTTATTCATTCAACCTTCATTTATGATATTGAAATCAAGAAATACCTTATTTTTTATCAAAAGTATTTATGTTTAATGAACTCAGACTATTTTGTTTTATAAAAACAAGTATTTCTGTTTAATAAAGTCAAGAAAGACCATTATGTTTTTTGAATATTTTTAATTGGTAATTATTTTATTAAAACATTTAAATTTTTTATGTATTGTGACAGAGGGTTCTTGTTAGCAGCTGCTGAAAGTAACTAATAAATATCTAACTTAGTTACTTTCCAAATCAAGTAATCAGTAACTTAACTAAGTTACTTTTCCCAAGGACTAATCAGTAACTTAACTAAGTTACTTTTTCAATGTAACTATGCCATCACTGGTTCCGGCCCACTTAAAGCACTTGTTGCTCGGCCAGTGGGCAAGAGAAGAAATGTTTTAGAAAACAGAGAGTGTGTTTAGGGAAAGACAGAAAAACGGTCGACAGCTTTAAGCAACTCTTGATTAAACTGTAACTTCTAAACAAATATTAAACAAATCATTCTGACATGATCTTCAACTTTGGCAGAGTTCTTTTGACTGAGACGTGTTGAAAAAATATACCAGCCTAGTAATGATCATTCACATATTAAGAAATACACCAGCATATTCAAATAACAAATGATCATAAAATGACAAAAGTTATTCTGTTAATTAATTCTGAATTAACACAAATTAAAAGGAAGTCTTTACTTAGTGATTTGTGTTCTAGATTCAAATTAAAACTGGAATAAAACAGTGATTTTGTCCTTCACTGCAGGTTTTAAGAGAAAAGGAGATCCACTGAGAGCTTCAGTGAATTCTGGTGAATTCAGGTGTTTTCACCGACAGCTCAGAGACCAGGGTGTTCCATTACATCTGATAATTGAGATTAGAAAACACAAACATGGCTACAACTGAGTCAGTTTTACAGATGTTGAGCAAAAACCTGATGTTGTAGTAGCTGAGAGTCATCCCTAACACACACTCTGAGAGCTAGCAGCTCACAGGAAGTCTTTATTTAAAGAGACTGGCATCAAACAGATGATGTGTCTTTAATATGAAGAAAAGTATTTGTAGATATAAAACTAGTGGTGGTTGTTTGATCAGAAAGGCTGCAGAGCTCTGAGCTGCTGAATCAGCAGAAATGACTTCAAAGTTTAGAAACTGACATTTTGTAGTTCTTTTAGTCAAAAAGAACTACACTACCCAGAAGGCAACAGTGCTTCTAGATGCTGCTTTCTGCAGAAATGGAGGGAAAGTTTTTCAACACAAATCTACGCTCTCTATGAAGCTCACAGAACTGGCAGGAAAGTCACAAATAATCCTGAAGCTCAATTATCCACGTGCACATCAATTATCCACGTGCACATCAATTATCCACGTGCACATCAATTATCCACGTGCACATCAATTATCCACGTGCACATCAACCTGGACGGGGCGGTGGGTTTTGTCACTGCAGGGCGGGTCTGCAGAACCAGAACTGAGCTGCTGTTCTGCAGAGCTGGTGAGTAAAATGTTTCAGTACTGTACAGTACATATACGTATGTTGTTAAAATGTTTCAGTACTGTACAGTACATATACGTATGTTGTTAAAATGTTTCAGTACTGTACAGTACATATACGTATGTTGTTAAAATGTTTCAGTACTGTACAGTACATATACGTATGTTGTTAAAATGTTTCAGTACTGTACAGTACATATACGTATGTTGTTAAAATGTTTCAGTACTGTACAGTACATATACGTATGTTGTTAAAATGTTTCAGTACTGTACAGTACATATACGTATGTTGTTAAAATGTTTCAGTACTGTACAGTACATATACGTATGTTGTTAAAATGTTTCAGTACTGTACAGTACATATACGTATGTTGTTAAAATGTTTCAGTACTGTACAGTACATATACGTATGTTGTTAAAATGTTTCAGTACTGTACAGTACATATACGTATGTTGTTAAAATGACGTCGGTTTAAGAGATTAGAACATTGTAAGAGTGTGGGAAGAGTTTCTAAAGCCTTAAAATGTATAGAAATACTAAAATAAATACAACGTTCATACTTCACGGTTCTTCAGCTGTCGCGGTGGGGGGGACATAACCCCCACGATAATCCAGGGACTACTGTATAATCTACTCTGTGCTTATGGCAAGCTTTTTACCATATAATGAGGGGCGGGCTGGCCATAGGGAGGTTCAGGATAATTCATGAACGTCCGGTCAGTTCCAGGCTGAACCTCAGTAAATGTGTGGTGGAAGGAAACCTCCCAGAAGTCCATGAGCCCAGACCAGCTGCTCCACACCTTCCAGACTCATCAGGACCTGCAGATGTTTAGGAAGCACCACTCCAGATGTTCAGACGTGTTGATGTGATGAAGCAGACACTCTCTGAGGACCTGCAGATGTTTAGGAAGCACCACTCCAGATGTTCAGACGTGTTGATGTGATGAAGCAGACACTCTCTGAGGCTCTCAGGCCTCCTTCACTCAGCTGCTCCTCCTACAGCTTCTCCAACAGAACGGGCCCACCAAGGTCCAGACAGACTCTTCAGAGCAGCTTCAAGCAGCATGAAGACATCCTGGAAATGCAGCAGGAACATCTGGAAGTCTTCTCCAGCTGCTGAACTCAGCTGCTTTCTTGCCTGTTGAACGTGGAGCAGGTCAGAAGCTCCTGATGTGGGACTGAAAGCTCCTCAGCCTCCTCACAAAGCCTCACTTTGTCTTCTTCTCTCCTCTTTTCTTTCCAGTCGGAGCTGTAGTCTGATCACTCTGAGGTGTGTAGAAGTTCAGTCAGTCCATCCAGATGTTGGTGCTTTGGAACAAACAGTAAATATCTAACCTGCAGCCTGATGGCTGAAAGATTAGTGTGAAACATCAACATGTTGTTTGAACAGGTCGTATGAGGCGTTGGTTGAAATGAAAGCAACACAATCAGAGTCAGAGTCAGAGAGTCTTTATTGTCATTTGCACCGCATGTGGTACATGAGATGAAAACGAGATTATGTACACGAGGTCCCAGTTACATCCAACAACAATGAAAGAGAAAAACAGTAATAACATCGAGAACTAACTAAGAAAAACATCAACTAGTAATACACTAAGCCTAATATAGTGGGAATAAACAGCAGCACGAACATGAGTTTGTATGAGCAGATGGTCACAGATGAACACAGCAACAAGAAAACAGATCAGCATCACCATGATGTGATATTTTGCAGTGTTTATTTTAATTTTATTTTTATTTATTCATGAGTCTAACAGCCTCAGGGTAGAAGCTGTTCCTCAGTCTAGTGGTTCTACACTTGATGCTCCTCAACCTCCGTCCTGAGGGGAGTGGGGCAAAGAGTGAGTGTGCTGGATGAGTGAGGTCTTTCATGATACAGGTGGCTCTTTTCCTGCATCTAGAGGTGTAAATGTCTGTGATGGTGGGGAGACTGACTCCAACAGACTTCTGTGCAGCCTTCACCACTCTCTGCAGAGCTTTCCTCTCTTCAACTGTGCAGCCTCCATGCCACACGTTGATGCTGGAGCACAGGATGCTCTCCACTGCACACCTGTAGAACGAGGTGAGAACTGGGCTGCTCAGACCAGCTCGTCTCAGCCGTCTGAGGAAGTAGAGTCTCTGATGACCTTTCTTGATCAGGCTGGTGGTGTTGTTGCTCCAGCTGAGGTTATCATTCATGTGTACACCCAAGTATTTGTAGCTGGAGACCACTTCCACTGCAGACCCACCTATTTCAGTGGGGCATGGGTGTGTTTGTTCCTTCTGAAGTCCACAATCATCTCCTTTGTCTTCTTCACATTCATGTGAAGATTATTCTCTTTGCACCAGCTCTCCAGGTGTTCCACCTCCTGTCTGTAGCTGGACTCATCATTGTTTGTGATGCATCCCACCACCGCTGTATCATCTGCAAACTTAACAATATGACAGCCTGGAAGTGTGGCTGTACAATCATATGTGAGCAGAGTGAACAGAAGGGGGCTCAGCACACATCCCTGAGGAGAGCCAGTGCTGAGGGTTATGGTGGAGGAGGAGAAGTTGTGGATCTTCACGGACTGTGGTCTGTCTGTTAAGAAGTCTAGTACCCAGTTACAAATAGAGGGGCTTAGTCCAAGTGTAGATAGTTTGTCTATCAGAGTTTGGGGGATCATGGTGTTGAAGGCAGATGTGAAGTCCACAAAGAGCAGACGCACGTATGAGTCCTTCTGATCCAGGTGGGTGAGAGCAGTGTGGACCACGGAAGAAATGGCGTCCTCTGTTGATCGGTTCTCACGGTATGCGTATTGATGAGGGTCCTCATTGATGTTGACGGTTGCCTTGATGTGGGACATGACCAGTTTCTCAAAACATTTAGCGACTATCGGGGTGAGGGCCACCGGTCTATAGTCATTCAGACCAGTCACTGTGGAGCTCTTTGGGACTGGGATGATGGTCGCGGTCTTCAGGCAGGTGGGAACTGACTCCAGTGCAAGTGAGGTGGTGAAGATGTCAGCCAGCACCTCACAGAGCTGGTCCGCACATTCCTTCAGAACTTTCCCTGGGATGTTGTCTGGTCCGGTTGCTTTATGAGGATTAATCTTTCTGAGACTGCCTCTCACTTCTGCTGCGGACACCCTGAGATGCTCTTCATCTGGTGATGAGGTGAGTCTGGTGCTAGCAGGTCTGTTTGGATCATCAAAACGTGCATAAAACTTATTGAGGGCATCAGGCAGAGATGGGTCCCTGGGGCATTGTTTGTTTTTGCCTTTGTAATCTGTTATGCATTTAATACCCTTCCACATGCTCCGTGGGTCTTGTGAGGTGAACTGTCCCTCGATCCTCTGTGCATACGTGGCCTTGGCCTTCTTAATGCCATCCTTCAGTTCATTCCTGCTCTTTCTCAGTTCCACTTTATCTCCTGACTTGAATGCAGTGTCTCTGGCTGCTAGCAAGGCGTGAACTTCTTTATTTAACCAGGGTTTCCGGTTCGGGTAGGATTTCACATATTTTTTTATGGATACATTTTCAGAGCATGTACTGATGTAACCCAGGACTGAGGAAGCGTACAGTTCCATGTCCACTGAACTACCATCAGTGGCTGCTTCTCTGAAAACAGACCAGTTTGTCCTCTCAAAACAGTCTCTCAACATGGGGGAACTATCTTGAGGCCAGATTGTTATTTCTCTTTGTTCCGGCTTTGAGCGCCTGAGTGGAGGGAGTTCTCTTGGGGCCAGAATCAGAGAGTCGTGATCGGAAGATCCGAGCGCTGGGCGTGTCTTCGCCGTGTATGCCCCCTTTACATTTGTGAAGACTTGGTCGAGTATTTTATCTCCTCTCGTAGCTGCGAAGACGTTCTTATTGAAGGCTGGGAGGGACACCTGGAGATCCACGTGATTGACGTCCCCGCAAACAATGAAAAGCCCCTCAGGATATTTACACTGCAGCGAGGTGAGTAAGTCATGAATCTCTCCCTGGGCGTCATTAGCATTAGCATCGGGTGCTATGTAAATAACGCTGATTACGATCACTGAATAGTCACGTGGCATATAATGCGGCCTACATCTTATTGTGATCAACTCCACGGCAGCTGAACAAGCTCTTTTTATCACAGCACAGTTCGTGCACCAATCTTTGTGTACGTAAATACAAACACCGCCACCTCGCGTTTTCCCCGTAGTCTCGAAGCACCGGTCTGTTCTGAAAAAGAGCCGGTCGTCCAGCTCGTAAACAGAGTCTGGAGTCTCCTCAGAAATCCACGTTTCCGTAAGACAAAGCACGGAACATCTTCTCATCTCCTCCGACGTGGTCACCCTCAAACGAAGTAGATCCATCTTGTTGTCGAGTGAGCGAACGTTAGACAGGAAAAGAGCCGGCATCGGGGGTTTACCGGTTATAGCGTCTTTCCGCATTCTCGTTGCTCGTTGTTTGAGCAGAGAGACTCACACAGCACAGGTGGAGTTAGAATATAAAGTTTATTAAAGCTGGAAGCAGCCAAGCTGCACCAAGTCCTCTCCAGCCCACTCTCCTCTCAGGGGGAGGGGCTTGGCTGCTCACACCTGCTGATGGTTGCAGTGATTGCAGGTGAGGCTTCTATCTGACAAGCAGAACTCCATGTTTATGATTTTACAAAGAGATGCAGGAAGTGAGAGACAAACCTGAAGACAATCCTCATTTGAAAGTTGAAACATGGAGACTGTGAAGACGTTCTCTTCCATGAGCACTAAATGATTTTAGAGACACTGCATTGACGTCCATTCTGATGAAAACTTGAAAAAGTGCTGAGTCTTCAAGAAAACAGAGAAGGACCTGGATCCTCTGCAGTTTGCTGATAGAGCACCCAGAGGAGTCGCTGTAATGAAGCTGCTTTTAAACACGTGCAGGGAAAGAGAACACGTGCACAGCTTTTATTCACTGATGTTTGTCTGTTTGACACGGTTCAAGGTCACCTTGGAGCAGAGAGGCTTCTAGAACATTTGATGCAGCTTTGATCCTGTGGGCTGCTTTGACACTTTTTAAGGAGACAGAGAGTGAGAGTGAACTGTGTGGGATCAGCTCTGTTCTTCCAGCGGCGTCCCACAGGGACCACTTCTGTCACCTCTCCTCTTCATCCTGACTCACACACATGTTGCTGTTTGTAAGGTTCATTAGCTGTGGCGGCCATCTTGGAGTGGGTTGTGTGCAAAAGTTAATCTGTTGTGGACTTGAATTCAAAAGTTACTTTAATAGTTTCCAAAGGTGGGCATATGAACGCTATGTAACGCTAATTCGCTAATCCGCTTACAGCGGACCGAATGTTGTTGTCAGCGTAACAGCGGTGTGACTAATTTGCATAATTCATGAGCGGATTTGTGCTTTCTAAGATTAAAATTCAACACCGCTAATAGCAATAAATTTAATAGACTTCATTTTCTTAAACAACTGAGGGTTTAGCTGTAAATGTTTCACAACATGGATGATCTATCCAACAGCGCCCCTCACCTAAAATCAGAAGTAATGAGAGAATATAGCCTTCTTGCCAGTTGATTTCACTCATGGTTCTGATCCCACAATGCTTTGTGTCTGCTTACATAACAGGAAGACAATGGTTACAACTCCTATCCCAGCAAAAACATTTAGCATTTGTAATCCAGAGACTAAAATTGTGTATGTATTGATTTATTTTACTTTAAAATAGGAGCTCCTTTTAAAAAAGAAAGAAGTTTAAACGCTGGAGGAGCTCAAAAGCTCACGGGAGCAGCCATGACAGCCCTGTCCCGCCCCCTCCCGACTGTAGAACCGGGGACTCCGTAGACAGCCAATCAGCTTCAAGGAGTAGACTGGCAGTGAATGTGTGTGTGTGTGTTGCGACACGCTTTGTACTCGCTGACAGGCGGTCACGTGGTTCCCGCAGCTGTAGTTAAGCAGCAGCTCGTTGTTTGAGCAGAGACTGACGCAACAGAACACAAAAATCAACTTTTCTTACTTTGTCCGGCGTCTTTCAGTAATTATTGAGCAGTAACAAACTTATTACTTAACTGATTATTGATTATTTCACTGACTGTGTTTTATTAAAGCATTTTTAGACGTGGCAGATGCTTTTATCATTACAGTGAAACAAGACTGTAAACACATTTGTTAGAAGAAATGGAAAAAAATGTCTATGCAATACAATGATCAATATAGCCATGTCAACAGTGTTTTATAATGTTACACATGTAAAAAAAAAAGTAACACTTATTATAAAGCACTTTGAGATTTTTATTGATGAAAAGTGCATTATAAATTGAATTCATTATTATTATTATTATTATGTGCATGAGAATTATCCACCTTGCCTCCATGCCAGCATCTGCTCCAGCTTTCCTTAGACTGGGATGAAGTCTTCATTTCTGCACAATGCACATTATATAATTTTGCTCTATTTGTGTATTTTTTAGCCACCAAGTATAACAGATTTAATTTTTCTTGTAGCCTGCAAGTTTAATGTCCACAAACATTTTCAATCAGGGCTCAAAATATTTATAGAAAGAAATGCCTCTGAAAATTGCACCAAATCTCACAAAAAAACTCTTCAGCCAAGTAATTTTAAGAAAATGAAGGTGGAGGAAAAGCAGCCACGTGACGTCTTTTTTTTATTTTATTTTTTTAATTTATTTATAAAAAAACAAGTACAAAGAAAACTTACAATGTCAGACAAGGCTCGAGACTTAAGGCATGCATAGCATAAAAGAGAATAAAGGCACATAAACAAAAACAATAATGTGTTTTGGGCAGCTTACAACAGAAATTCGTTACAGATTGTTTTAGTTTTTAAAGCTTTTGCATTAGTACAATACTTTAAAGTAGATAAGTAAGAGGAAATATAATTAGAAAACACTATAAATCTAGGTTTTAGCAAGGAGAATTTACAGCTGTGGATGTAAAATTTGGCTTCCTCCAACCTGACAACAGCCTGGTTTCATCATCAAGTACCCAGAATGCATTGCTTCAGTTTTCCAATAAACAGTTTTAAAATTACTTTATTGATTCTTTTTTAATGAAAAATCTCCAAAAAACAAAAGAAAAAGACAAAGGAGCAGCCGAAATAGCAATCCACACATTAAACAACTTTTAAAATTTTGGACCCTGAGTGAAAGGTATATTTTAATAGATGACACCCTGAGCAAATTGCCGTTTGGAGGTAGGGTAAGGTGTATTACAGTTTATACACCTGTAGTTGGCAGCGCAGATTACCCACCCTTTTTGGAGTCCTTGGAAGGGGTATTGGAGGGGTCCTTGGAAGGGGTATTGGAGGGGTATTGGAGGGTGCGCCTCCTGGGGACTCCCTTGTTCTGCTGGGGGACTTCAACAATCCGTGTATCATTCGTTCATTTGTTTTTTCGTTTGAAACAAAAATGAAAAAAACAAAAAACCACTTGTTTTTTCGTTTATTGAACAAAAACAAAAAAACGGATTACAAACCGTTATCCGATTTCCGATTTTGTGCACAAAACGAAAATGGAAAAAACGGATAACGACGGGTCAGTTTCGATTTTGTAATTTCTTATATTGACAGCGGATATGACCCGGAAGTTCTCTCTGCCCCGGGAGGGAGGGAGGAGGGGGGCGGCAGTGAGTAGTGATTCGCGAGCGACGCGTTTGCTACACAGAAACGTTGTTGTCCTGTCAAGTTTTGTTGTATAACGTGAAGTATTACAGTCAGAACTCAGAATTTGGATGAAATTCTGACTTGGATTCAACTGAGCAACTTTTCACCTCCGCATCATCATCATGGCAGCTATTCACAACAACAGTGAGTGAAAACTTTACATTCAGCAGCATTCTGTTTGTTTGTTTCATATTTAGTCAGTCATACATGTGGTAGGCTACTTTTAAAAGTTTGTAAGGTGACACATTAAAATGCTTATTGCCACAACAACAAATAGGCTAAACTTCTAAAATTATGCTTAACTTGGTTAGTGTACAAAACAATTTGCACAGGCTCCTGCAGCTGTTGATCATGTTGCTTCAGTTTGTCAGCTTTGTTATGTAATCCAGTCAACATGTTGAAAATATTTCATTTATTTTTCTATTTAATTTGGACATCACTTGGTGTTATAGTGGTGTATCATTAAAATGATGGAAATACATGACATTACAGTAGTTTGACCCATTGTCTTAATACTGTAGTATACTGCATATAATATATACTGTGTGTGTCTGTGTGTTTTATCATCAATTCACAGAAATATCTTCACCTGAAGAGTGGACCCAGGTGGAGGAGAACAAAACAGATGGAGACGTCTTCATGATCTGTAGAACACCAGGACAGATGCTGCATAATCCTGTAGAACATCAGGACTGATGCTACAGAATCCTTTAGAACATCAGGACTGGTACGTTTGTGCATCAAGACATCAAAATATGCAGAAATACCACAACTGGCCAGAGCATTGAGATGAAAATGAATCAATGAAAATATGAATTTAATATTTTTTCTGACAGTTCAAATGAACATATTGTTGGAAAAAAAAGGATAACAATGAACCAAGTGTTTCTGTAGTTATGTGTAAATAAAGTTACAGTAGTACACTATATTATCTGTTAGTGTTGAGTTATTCTTTGTGAGAATATTTGTGTATCTGTTTTAATTTCATTGGTTCATATACAACTCACAGCTCGTACTTTAGTAAAAACAAAATTGGTGAATGTTAAAAAAAAACATTTTATTAAAGTAAAACCATCCCATATTATCAAATATATGAAAATATATGAGTGGAGCGAGGATGTCAGTGTGAGTCAATCTAGTACATTCAGCTACATGTTTACATTCTTGGTCTAATTATTTTGACCTCGTGTGTTTTTATGCAGCTCTCAGAAACTAAAGTCTTCACTCCCTCATGCTGCTGAGAACCATATCACACCTGGGCAAAGGTAATGTTTTCTCCATAGAGACTTGATTTACTTAAAGTTTTATTGATTTTACCCGTTTAACTTGTCATTTTATTGTATATTAAATTGAGTTTTTAGTTCACTGTGTGTTAGTGTACTGACATGTAAATACTGTACACACTAATCTAGGTTCTGCAGGCTCTGTGCTGCACAAGATTCATATACCTCGCCTCTTTGCTGCAGAAGCCTGGTGTTGGAGGAGGAGAACCACCTTCCTCCGCTTCCACACAGAGTCTGGTCTTCACCAACTCCCACCATAACCAGCAGCCGCCCCCGAGCTGCAGCACAAGATTTTGATGGCCGCTACAGTGACACACAAGTTATCCTGGACTGTACAGAACTACGGTGTCAAACCCCTTCATCCCTGCTCCTCCAGAGTAAAGTCTTCTCTTTGGTCAGGAAATGGAGATACAAAGTTTGACAGAAAAGCTGATGGCACAGTCTTGAAGAAAAACAAAATGCTGTCATTTACTTATATTGACATTGTCTTACAATTGTAAGTAGATATTCTTGATGGAAATATGTTGTACTGTTTTGTTTGGAGGTAAGTGCAGTACCTAAATATTTTATTGACCACTGTATTTTGGTATGTGGATCTCTTTTAAATTAATTTTGTTATGTGAGAATGTTAACCAATTGTACCTATGTAAAATAAAGTTTTTTGAGAGGTCCAACTTTGAAAAACCTTGTTTATTTGATAGTGTCAAAAACAGGGTATCAAAAACAGGGTAAAGTTAAACAAACATATTAACAATCAAATGCCTTAAATAAAAATTACAGATATATTATCCATTCAATTGGATATTTTTTTTTAATTATTGTTAGTCTTGTTTTATAGCCACAGTAACAACAATGCAATATCCTCTGTATTTCAATATTTGAAAACTTTAATTGTGAAATAGAAGGTCAAGATTTTACAGGTAAGAAATCATATGGTAAAAACCTTTTAAAATAAAACTTTTATTGATTTATGGAATCTGCTACCAAGTAGGTAAACAGATTAATGAGGGCTGAAAATTTTAAAAATCTTGTAATTGCTTTGACTGATAAGGTATTTAGCACCAGCAGCAGCCAGAACCAGGCCAGCCTGTGCTGATGTGTTGGGGCGCAGACGACGCTGAAGAAGGCTGCTTGTTGAGATGGAGGACTGGGCTGACGTGCCAGAGGCAAGGAGGGGCCGGAGTGTCTCTGAACCAGCTGGCTCAGCACAAGGCTCTGGCTGCAGGCCAACGTCACCTGCAAACACACACACAATAATTAAATCTATATCACGCACATACATTCAAACAAGACTGCACAGATACTGATGAACTTACGGCTGAACTGTGACGACAGAGCTCAGCACAAGGCTCTGGCTGCAGGCGTCACCTGCAAACACACACACAATAATTAAATCTATATCACGCACATACATTCAAACAAGACTGCACAGATACTGATGAACTTACGGCTGAACTGTGACGACAGAGAGGTGGTGTTAAATTCAGAAACCTTCATGTCCCCGCTGGAGGAGGATGGTGGAGGTACAGGTGCTCCCAAACCTGGCAGTCGGCCAATGGAGGTGTTGCTTCCTAGGGTGCTAACAGGAGGAGCAGTCTGGGAGTGAAGACTTTAGTTTCTGAGAGCTGCATAAAAACACACAAGGTCAAAATAATTAGACCAAGAATGTAAACATGTAGCTGAATGTACTAGATTGACTCACACTGACATCCTCGCTCCACTCCTCTGCTCTGCTGCCCAGTCCTCCGACGTATTCCTCCAGGACACTAGAAGACAAGTTAAACATAACATGAGGGTGCACACAGTCTATTTTTTAATAAACTGAAAACTGTTTTGAGCACAAATGTTCACCCCCCTTAAATCAGAGAGTAACTTCTAGCCTTCAGAAGAAGAAGAAGGGCTGTGAGTGTGTTATTTAGATTAAAGTAAAACTAATATGCATGAATTACCAAATTAACACTGGGTTAAAAGTAACAACAACCATAAAAGAAAAACAATGCATGCAGCAAATAACCCAATGGGGACAAGCAAGGCCAAACTCAACTGTTTACATCTTCTTAAAGTGTAGCCAATTCCATCCTATTTTTATTTAATATTTAATTACCATCTTAGCTAAATCCCCATTAACAACAGGAACGTGGGGTTACTGAACCAACAATCTTAAAACTGTCATCTGAACAATCCTAGCTTCACCCTACACTTAAACGGAGGCTTTTCAGCTTTCTTCATGGACCTGACACAGAACACTGACAACTACTAGGTGTCTCCTGATTTTTGCATGAAACTGAGAAGAGCAACATGTTAGTAGAATGATCACAAAATATGAGCCGTTTTGTTTAAGTGTGGAAAATCTGTTTCTACGTGAGTACACAAAAAAAAAGATCGCGTTGCTAATAGGCTAACGTTAGCCGCTAACAGGTAGCAACAACACAACGCGATCAAACTAACGTTACTTACCCTCGTAGTTGTGCAGGAAACTTGAGATATACAATTTAAATCCCTTGTTAGTTTGCTTGTCGGAGCAGAGGACCAGACATCAACGATACGATGAACATCGCTGATACTTGTCTTGGGCAGCTCTTGTAAACATTCAGACAGCACCATTTTCACCGGGGCTAGACCGGAAGCTACTGCCGCCCCCCTCCTCCCTCCGTTGTCTTTTCACAATAAAAGCACAATAATATCTTCATCATAATTACACTGATGTAACTGGGCCGCGATATCGATCTCCCAGATTTTTCTCTGTTAAGAGTTTTTTTAAACAATACAAAGTTTGTTCTGTGTAAATATGCTCAAATGAATTCTACACTCTTAAATGTGCACACAAATGCTTCGACACGTCACATTTGCGGGGCAGAGAGGACTTCCGGGTCATATCCGCTGTCAACAAAAGAAATTACAAAATCGAAACTGACCCGTCGTTATCCGTTTTTTCCATTTTCGTTTTGTGCACAAAATCGGAAATCGGATAACGGTTTGTAATCCGTTTTTTTGTTTTGGTTCAATAAACGAAAAACGAAAAAACAAGTGGTTTTTTTGTTATTTCATTTTTTGTTTCAAATGAAAAAACGAACTGCCTGAATGTACACGGACCCTCAATCCTACTGGCACGTCTTCCACTGAGGAAGCGGAGCCTGGGGACTTTGGGTCGGGTTCTCCAATCTCTGGTGCTGAGGTCGCCAAGGTGGTTAAAAAGCTCCGCGGTGGCAAGGCTCCGGGGGTGGATGAGATTCGTCCTGAGTTCCTTAGGGCTCTGGATGTTGTGGGGTTGTGTTGGCTTACACGACTCTGCAATATCGCGTGGACATCGGGGGCAGTTCCCTTGGATTGGCAGACTGGGGTGGTGGTTCCCCTATTCAAAAAGGGGGACCGTAGGGTGTGTTCCAACTATAGGGGGATCACACTCTTAAGCCTCCCTGGTAAGGTCTATTCAGGGGTTCTGGAGAGGAGGGTCCGTCGGATAGTCGAACCTCGGATTCAGGAGGAGCAATGTGGTTTTCGTCCTGGTCGTGGAACACTGGACCAGCTCTACACCCTCAACAGGGTCCTGGAGGGTGCGTGGGAGTTTGCCCAACCAGTTTACATGTGCTTTGTGGACTTGGAGAAGGCATTCGACCGCGTCCCTCGGGGGGTTCTGTGGGGGGTACTCCGGGAGTATGGGGTACCAGGCCCATTGATATGGGCTGTTAGGTCCCTGTACGACCGGTGTCAGAGCTTGGTCCGCATTGCCGGCAGTAAGTCAGGCTCGTTTCCAGTGAGAGTTGGACTCCGCCAAGGTTGCCCTTTGTCACCGATTCTGTTCATAACTTTTATGGACAGAATTTCTAGGCGCAGCCAAGGTGTTGAGAGGATCCGTTTTGGTGGCCTTAGAATCACTTCTCTGTTTTTTGCAGATGATGTGGTCCTATTGGCTTCATCAGATCGTGATCTACAGCTTTCGCTGGAGCGGTTTGCAGCTGAATGTGATGCGGCCGGGATGAGGATCAGTTCCTCCAAATCCGAGGCCATGGTCTTGAGCCGGAAAAGGGTAGCATGCCCTCTCCGGGTCGGGGAGGAGGTCCTGCCCCAAGTGGAGGAGTTTAAGTATCTCGGGGTCTTGTTCACGAATGAGGGAAAACTGGAGCGTGAGATCGATAGGCGGATAGGTGCAGCATCCGCAGTGAAGCGGGTGCTGTACCGGTCTGTCGTGGTGAAGAGAGAGCTGAGTCAAAAGGCAAAGCTCTCAATTTACCGATCGATCTACGTTCCCACCCTCATCTATGGTCATGAGCTTTGGGTTGTGACCGAAAGAACGAGATCTCGGATACAAGCGGCTGAAATGAGTTTTCTCCGCAGGGTGTCTGGACTCTCCCTTAGAGATAGGGTGAGAAGCTCAGTCATCCGGGAGGGACTCGGAGTAGAGCCGCTGCTTCTCCACATCGAGAGGAGCCAGTTGAGGTGGCTCGGGCATCTGGTTAGGATGCCTCCCTGGTGAGGTGTTCCGGGCATGTCCCACCGGGAGGAGACCCAGAGGAAGACCCAGGACACGCTGGAGGGACTATGTTTCTCGGCTGGCCTGGGAACGCCTTGGGATTCTGTAACGTCCGCAGAAACTCAATAACCACACCGTGTCGCTTCGTTACACCAAACTTTACTGAGCTCAAAACTCCCCTCACCCTCACATTTACCCCATGCCGTAAAGCATCTCTTAAAGGCACAGTAACATGTCGTAACAAACAGTGCACAACATTACAGGCCCAACAAACACACTAAACACTGTGATTTCTGAACACAACGTTTTCCCCCCTTCTCCCCCTTGAAAACATAACACTTTGCAAAGAATAACAGATTAAACTGGATTCAATAAAACACAGATTATCAAATCTTCAGTAACACAATCATGCTGTCACATAGTCCCCAAGCCAGACAGGCGGGACCCTCAGTCTCTGGGGCCGTGCTGGCTGCTGAGTGGAGTCGGGCAAAGCTGGTGGAGTATCCCCCACCCGAATAGTCATTTGCCCAGGCTGCCAACCCAGTGCCGTTGCTGGGGCCAGCGGTAAAGCAGGTGCTGGTGGGGCGATGACCCTGTGCAGACGATTTGCGTGCCAACGACTCCCATTTTCCAGTCTGTATGTGGCCGGCCCCAATTGCTTAACCACCCGCAGTGGCTCTGACCAGAACGATTTCAGCTTATTTCTCCGATGAAGCCGTTTGATCCTGACCCAATCCCCTGCAGCCAGTGAGGGGGTCTGCACTCAGTGCGTGGCATCAAACCTCTCTTTCATCCGGGCCTGCGAACCCTTCACCTGATCTCTGGCTTTCTGGAGCTCTGGGCTCCCACATGCAAGAGCTGGCTCAGCTCTCAGACAGTCCAGGGGTTGCTTCAGTTCGCGCCCGATCATTAACATCGCCGGTGAAACTCCTGTGGTGGAATGCTTGGATGCCCGGATGGTCAAGAGGGTTTGGTTGAGAGCGTCGCTGAAGGTTCTCCCCTCCTCCAGACAGGCTCTGAGTCCATTTTTGAGAGTTTCATTGAGTCGTTCCACACCACCATTGCTCTCTGGGTGATAAACTGCTGTCCTGATGTGCCTGATGGAGCGTAGTGTGAGGAACTCTGTGAACTCTGCTGAGGTGAACTGGGCCCCATTATCCGTTGTAACAACACTGGGAAGGCCTCAGCGTCCAAACAGGTTGTCCAGGCAGTCTATGACGGTGTGTGCAGTGATGGAGCTCAGTTGGCAAACCTCAGGCCACTTCAAGTGAAGGTCATGAACAACCAGCAGGTAGCGGGCGTGAGCAGATGCCCCATGAAGTTCCCCACAGATGTCGACCTGAATATGTTCCCACGGTGAAGGTGGCCAAGGGGTCGGGGTGAGAGGGGCTGTGGCAGGCTGGCCAGTTTTCCCACTCAAAAGGCAGCAGGCGCAGTTACGCACCAGCTCCTCAACATCAGAGTCTATACAGGGCCACCACACTGTATCACGGCAGCGCTGCTTCACCTTGACCACCCCCAGGTGCCCCTCGTGCGCCATATGCAGTACCCTGGCCCTGAGGGTTTCTGGAATGACTGCCCGGTGACCACGAGCAAGGCACACCAGCCCCCCAGCAGGAGAGTTCGTTGCGGAAACGGTAGTAGGGAAGCACCCTGTCATCCACTTGGGCAGGCCAGCCATCTTGCACATAGGTACGGAGCACTGTGAGTGCCTCATCTGCAGCTGAGGCCTGCTGCAGCTCTGTCAGGGTAACTGTTGAACTGAGGGGTCCATGCAGGACTTGAACCCAATCTTCATCGTTCTCTGTGTCTGGTGT
>JBBPBX010042239.1:0-15980 GCA_038048925.1 Garcialebias charrua
GATACAGTGGTATGAGGGGATGGATGTGAGACCATGTACTGATAATAACAGTTTTTTGGCTAAAGTGAGGTTTAGTTTTGAACAGTCCGGATTATTTTTGGCTGAGGAAAACAGTTTTTCAAGGTTGTAATTTATGTGATTTATTGTGGCAGTGTCTATCACCCCTGAAGACACTCCTGGGGTGACCTCTGCTGGAGTGATGGGGTTTCGTTGTTTTGGCTGATTGACAGGTTGGCCCCCCTTCACCTTGTCTCTGGACGAACGGGGGGAAGAGTGAGAGGGGACAGAGCTGAGTCTCGAGGAATAGAGCTTTGGAGCGTGACGTCACTGGACCACCGCGCACAGCATTGTGGGTAGTTTTTTTTGTAGTTTTTTGTCGATCCACCATTTTTCCTATCTTGCTCGTATTTTGTTCGAATCAGGTTTCAACAGCTTAGCAATGGTCCTAAATTGCTGTGTAATAGGATGCAATGTCCGTTCACACGACAGAAAAGGTAAAAAAATAGAAAACGGACTCTCGTTTTATAGTTTCCCTACCTGGAAACAACGCGAGGGCGAGCTTGTGTCGGCCATAACAAAAAGGAGGCATGGATATCAGCAGTGAGACGTCCTGATGTAACGTTCTCCAACATCACAAGATACATGCTTGTTTGTTCCAGACATTTCCATTCAGGTGAGTATTTTAAATCAGTTTACTGGAGTTGTGCCATTTTGTCAAGGTGTATCATGTTTTGGTCGAGTTCAGTGCATAGTGGGTCAACCAAGTTTAGGTCGGACATCTGTGTTATTTTAAAATAAACTGTTTAAAGTTGATTGTGTTGTCACATTGACTGTAGCATATTGTTTTTTATTATTAATTTATTTCTTTATTCATTTTATCAAAATAAATACCCAACAAAGACAAAAAAAAGAAAATATAAAATGAAAGGCAGCAGAAAGAAGAAACTATCTTATTATATCTGCCCCTTTTCCAAACAATCTATTCAAAGAATAATCTATAAGTAACAAAAAATGAGTAACTCATCTCAATTTTCAAATTTCAACATATTACACATTAAAGCGCTTCATCTTTTAACAAAATGTGTCTGAATATTTAAGGGTAGTACATTGTTATGACATTTATACATCACCATTAAAATAAGGTAATCTACCAATGGAACTTCAGTAATTTCAACTAAAAAAATAATATACTAGATGGATGACAGTAATGTTTTCTGGCAATAATTATATTACTGATCTGCGTTCTCTTCAAGGCAAATCTTCTTATGAGATGGATGAGTCACATCCCGACTGGGCTCCAACACTGCACTTGGGACACTCCGAGGTGAAAGTGTCAACATCAGACCGACATGCTCGTCCATTAAAGAGACGTTACAGCAGAAAACAAGGGGAAGATGAAGGCCAGGAATTGATGGAAAGGCAAAATCAACAAGCAGTGGAGGCTGCAGGAGATGTGCAACAACCAGTGGTGGAGGCAGCAGGAGATGTGCAACAACCAGTGATGGTGGCAGCAGGAGATGTGCAACAACCAGTGATGGTGGCAGCAGGAGATGTGCAACAACCAGTGATGGTGGCAGCAGGAGATGTGCAACAACCAGTGATGGTGGCAGCAGGAGATGTGCAACAACCAGTGGTGGTGGCAGCAGGAGATGTGCAACAACCAGTGATGGTGGCAGCAGGAGATGTGCAACAACCAGTGATGGTGGCAGCAGGAGATGTGCAACAACCAGTGATGGTGGCAGCAGGAGATGTGCAACAACCAGTGGTGGAGGCTGCTGGAGAGGAGCACCAACAGGTGATGGAGGCTGCTGAAGAGGAGCATGAGCAAGTTGTGGAGTCTGCGGTGGAAACCCCACGAGAGCACATCACTGTCGCTGCAGATGGGGAGGAGGAAGATGAACCAGCAGCAAAAAGGCGACAAACAGAATGTCAGTTGTGCGAACAAAGAAGAGCAGAAATTAATCGTCTCTTACAGGAAAACAGGGAGCTCAGGTCAGAGCTGAATAAAAAACAGCTAGACAAAGAATTTCTTAGGGGAGACACAAAAAAGTCAGGTACTATACAGGACTTCATTGCTTTGACGTATTGTTGTCATTGTTTGAATTTGAAATGAAACAGATCCATTTTGAAGTAAACATTTGATGTAATTAAACATTTCCAGTAAATGTGATGAACGTGTGAGTTAATACATTTTATAGAAAACACACAAAAATGTGCAAATATAAGTCAACAGCATGTTTTACATAATTATGTCTCCCTTGAAGTACAAGCTCTGAGAAATATCTTTAGGAAGCTTCATGCTTTCTGTAGACGTCCAGCCATGTCTGTGTGGTCCACACAAGGTCACAGTGGTTTGATTATGCACCTGTGCAGAGTGGGTGATGCTTCTGCAGGTGAACTTCATCTCCTGCCTCCAGCTGCTGGATGCTGCATGTCTTGTATCTGTGAGGGAACTTTCTCCAGGCAGCAGCGATCACACTGAGTCCATCAGGAGATGCTCCAAGTTCAAGAGTTGGTGTTTATGATGAAACCACATGCTTTAACTTTAAGATTTTTTTTACTGCTAGCTGTATTTTAATGTAGGTGTTTTGATGATTCACACACCATTTTATTTCTGTGTGTAGACACACTGTTACTCAGCATGACCCACGGTGTTCTGGTGGCTCAGAGTCAGAGCAGAACCTGCGAACAACACAATTAAAATGGTGAATGAAAAGACAATGTATAATATACAGTATATATATGCATCTTAATACATATACTGTATATAGTGATTATAGTAATCTAATCAAGATTTGAAGTCTACATGTTATTAGACATGCTCAAGTCATTAAAAATAAGGTAATTTTCAACTTGGACCTTTGTAATTTAGTAAAAAAACATACTTTAAAAATCAAGTGTTCTCAGTTTTTAATACTCCTAGCATACAGAAGGTCGTTTGATTCTGAAAGAAATGTAAATTAATAATTTATGTACAATTAAGGAGCCAAAAACAACGTACCTTCAACGTATTTACAATCTGGGGGCTTTAAAAATGTCCAAATCATCTATCCAGCTGTTCATAGATTGGACCAGCTCTCCCAGTGATTTGTAATTATAAAAATTATTTGTGGGGTAAACACTGACACAGACCAGGTCTGCTAAAATGACTGGGAATGTCAGTGGAGGTAAGTATTACTCCAGGTCTCTGCTCCATTTATTTATTTATTTCAAACGGGCAACATTTCCAATTATACCGATTTTTTCCATGTAGTTTTTTTTTCTCACCTGGGAGAAGCTTATTAGGATACAGTCCACTTTATTTTGCCACTTTATTTTTTATTTTACGCAAGAAATCTCCTGAATTTCTTTTATTTTTTCTGAAGACAACAAACATGGCGGTCGAGACCGGAACGCCCCGACACGCCCCCGACACCCGCCCACACAGTGACGTGTGCTCCAAAGCTCTATATGTGTGTGTAGGTGAGAGGTCAAGGTCCGCCCCCGCCAGAAACCTGGAAGGTGAGGCAACGGAACCCGCACCCATGAAGACATCAGAACCTGGTTCGGAAAACTCAGTCTCGCTGAACTGAACAGGAACAGCCCGGAGTGACGGTGAGGTACTGGACCCTGCCCTCACCAGAACCCTGGAAGGTGAGGCGACAGGACCTGCCCCCGTGGAAACGATGGGACTGACCTTAGGAAGTTCGGTTCCGCCGAACCGAGCCGGCATCGCAGAAGGCACCGGGACCAGCGCATTGGACTGCTTCCGGGTTTGTTTCCGGCCGCTCCTGTGGCGACGATTAGGCTGAGGGACAGGCATGGAGCAGAGCTCGTCCTCCGGTTCCGCGTCCTCTCCCGATGTCCACCCAGAGTAGCTGAACTGAGCCGAGGAGGAGAGGGAACTGGATTCATGGGACAAGCTGTCCACCCGGAGCTGGGTCCTTCGTTCCTCGAGGACCAGGAGAGGAGAAGACAAAACCTCCACGTCCTGGCAGAGATCTTGTGCCGACACGGGTTGGACCTGGAACCCGCCACAGCGGAACACGGTCTCTTCCATCTGTGTGGACTCAAGAGGACAGGTAGGAACAACCTTCTGTCTGCTGGGCTTTTTTTTAATGGTCGGTGCATGATGTCAGGATTTGCTCAGGGAGCAAGAGTAAACCCAGTGGTGCAGACAGAAGCTCGAGGAGGCCAAAGAGTTATCAGTGGTGGGTACCAGACCGCAAGGGAGCGCTAATGCGCTAATCCGCATACAGCGGACCTAAACTATTTGTCAGCGTTACAGCGGATTGTCTAACTTTTATAATTCATATGCGGATTTGTGCTATTTTTATTTAAAATGCAGTACCGCTAATAACTAATTATCTATCAGTAAAAACGAAAAAACTTATTTACGGGCTCTTACGCTGGCTCTCGTAGCGGCTTGTTTACCTTTTTCCCCCTTGGTGAGGGAGCAGAGAGGAGGGAGGGGGAGCAGAGGGGAGAACAAATGCGGATCTACCATGTAGGCAAATGATACTGTTGCCTGGGGCTCCCAATCAGCAGGGGCCCCGGCCCTGCCCCGCCCCGGCCAGTCACCTACATCCCTAACATTGCTCATGCTTGTTAATGTACATTTAACATAAAAATAATTATAGTTACGATGAAAACTATAATTAACACTAGGAATACCAGAATATTCAGATGAGTACTACACTTACCACAGTCTGTCAAATTACAGATTGAGGGATTTGCATTCAATTAGGTTTGTGTGACCCCCTGGGGCTGAAGTCTTTTGTGTGCTCAAAACATCCCCCCAGTAGCATAAACAAAACATCTCCCCCATATTCCAACAACAACATTCCTTCTGTAGGTTGAAAGTGCAGCTTTTTACAACACAGACCAAACTTTTGGAGATGTTGATGACTCTTTGCAAATGTCAACGCTAGAAACTTCAGTTTATTTTATAGATACTGTATACGTTTTATACTTTTTATACTACTATGCAAAAACTCAGGACAGTATTACACTTTTATTATTTCATTTTATGCTTATGTTCATTGGGTGTTTGGTGTTTTAGGGGTGTTTGGTGTTTCAGTGTTGGTGTAAATTTTCATACTTTTATACTATTATGAAAAAACTCAGGACAGTGTTACACTTTTTTACTATTTTACTATTTTATGCTTATGTTTATTAAATGTTTTAGTGTTTAGTGTTTAGATTGTTACTGTTGCACCGAGGGACTGAGAGAAACGCAATTTCGGTCCTGTGTATGTCCTGTACATATTGCAGTTCTGACAATAAAGTTGACTTTGACTTTGACTGCCTCTAAGCGAGCAGGTCCCCGGTTCAAATCCTGGTCCGGGGGCCTTTCTGGGTGGAGTTTGCATGTTCTCTCCGTGCATGCGTGGGTTTTCTCCGGGTGCTCCGGTTTCCTCCCACAGTCCAAAAACATGCATGTTAGGCTGATTGTTAACTCTAAATTGACCCTAGGTGTGAGTGAGACAGGTCCCTCTTGTAAATGAGTCCCCGTGGCTCAACGAGTCCAGCCTGTATAAATAAAGGTTGAATGAATGAATGAACAAACTGATATGGAGAGAACACAAATTCTGTAAGAATAAAAATACTAAATATCACCTATTCCACGGTCAAGGCGGGATTGCATTGGTCACTTTTATCTGAAGGCGGCGGGATTGTACAGGTGGTCCCCGACTTACGAGGACATCGACTTACAGGCCTTCGGCCTGGAAACCCTGCTATGGACCGTGTCGGTTCATAAGTTTCTCCGCGGAGACACATGCGCTTTATGTGAACGGCGGTTTTGTCAGGAAGGCATCTTTGTCCTTCCTGGACGAAGGACAAATGGTAAATGGAGCTTATTTATATAGCGCTTTCCAGCCCCCTATGAGGGGCCCCAAAGCGCTTTACAATACCAACCATCCAACCATTCATACACACATTCATACACCGGTAGCGGCAGACTGCCATGCAAGGCGCCATCCAGTCCTACCGGGAGAAACTCGGGGTTAAGTGTCTTGCCCAGGGACACAACGACACATGGTGTGGGGAAACGGGATTCGAACCTCCAACCTTCCGATCGGTGGACGAGTGCCATTACCACTATGCCACGGCTGCCTATCTGCCTATCTGCAAGCTACATGCTGAGTGAAATAAAATTGAATAAAGTTGTTTCACTCCAGTTTTCATGTAAACATTCATACTTTTGAGTGTGGAAAAATGATTGTGTTATACAACAAATACAGAGCTTTATCATTCAATGGGTCTCTGACTTTGTACAGTACTGTAATAGATTTAGTATTTTTATTCTTACAGAATTTGTGTTCTCTCCATATCAGTTTGTTCATTCATTCATTCAACCTTTATTTATACAGGCTGGACTCGTTGAGCCACGGGGACTCATTTACAAGAGGGACCTGTCTCACTCACACCTAGGGTCAATTTAGAGTTAACAATCAGCCTAACATGCATGTTTTTGGACTGTGGGAGGAAACCGGAGCACCCGGAGAAAACCCACGCATGCACGGAGAGAACATGCAAACTCCACCCAGAAAGGCCCCCGGACCAGGATTTGAACCGGGGACCTGCTCGCTTAGAGGCAGTCAAAGTCAAAGTCAAAGTCAACTTTATTGTCAGAACTGCAATATGTACAGGACATACACAGGACCGAAATTGCGTTTCTCTCAGTCCCTCGGTGCAACAGTAACCATCTAAACACTAAACACTAAAACATTTAATAAACATAAGCATAAAATAGTAAAATAGTAAAAAAGTGTAACACTGTCCTGAGTTTTTTCATAATAGTATAAAAGTATGAAAATTTACACCAACACTGAAACACCAAACACCCCTAAAACACCAAACACCCAATGAACATAAGCATAAAATGAAATAATAAAAGTGTAATACTGTCCTGAGTTTTTGCATAGTAGTATAAAAAGTATAAAACGTATACAGTATCTATAAAATAAACTGAAGTTTCTAGCGTTGACATTTGCAAAGAGTCATCAACATCTCCAAAAGTTTGGTCTGTGTTGTAAAAAGCTGCACTTTCAACCTACAGAAGGAATGTTGTTGTTGGAATATGGGGGAGATGTTTTGTTTATGCTACTGGGGGGATGTTTTGAGCACACAAAAGACTTCAGCCCCAGGGGGTCACACACACCTAATGGAATGCAAATTCCTCAATCTGTCATTTTACAGTCTCCCATGGGAGCTATATGTAAAATATGTACAAGTACATATGTTTGGTATTCCTAGTGTTAAAAATGCAATACAAACACCGGTCGATTTCTGTATCCCCCTACTAAAAATGGACTATTCCATCTTGACATCTTCCGGGTCAGAGGTGAACTCGGGTGCTAATTCTGTGGCTAGCTGGTTGCGCTCGGTGTCTTCATAAATCATGGGAGAACCCCGCTGTATCAAGCTAAATTAACGCGGCCGGAGGATTGTATTGTGTGTTTTGTGTCAACCACTCGACGGTGAGTCGTTTGTTTTATGTATTTGGGTTCCTTTTATGAAATAGAAATGCGGTGGCGACACGCCCATGTATTTGAGATTTAAAAGTGGTCTTAGTGATTAAAAGATCATTCTCTTTTTGTTAATTTCGTGGCCGAATGGAATACTGTATATATATATATGTAAAGTATTAAATAAATTATTTGATTTTTGTAATTTCATCCTTTTAGGATAATTTTAGTTACTTTTCATTAAATCTGTTGAGTGCCTATAGAAATTTGGAATTGGTTTAATTTATTTTGGGTTGCGCAAGAAAAAAGAAATTACTATTTGTTTTTTGAAACAATATTGAAGTAAATTAAGCTTAATTGACTCTTATATGAATTAAACTTGGATACAACTTGGAAGTGCACTTTAAAACTTGATCTGTAACTTTAATTTGATATGTACTGTTGATGTGGTCTTTGAATTGAAGTTATAATAATAATAATAATAATAATAATAAACTTTATTTGTATAGCACCTTCCTGCAATGCCTTGCATTGACCAAGGTGCTTAACAGGACATTTGAATGATTCTTGAAAAATACCTGCTGGAATTATTTTATTTGTTTTTGTGAATGTTTAACTATGTGAATGTTTAACTATTTTTGATAACAGTTTAGTCCTGTGTATATAGTAATGCTAATTTTTGTTTTGTTTATGACCTTGTTTAGGTCAGGGGTTTTTTCACCCCCTGTTCCCACCCAGGATGGCAAGCTACCGGATCACCGCAGCTGTGCGGTAGGACTTAAATTGCACCAAACTATTTGTTTTTTTCTGGACATATTACCCTGGATCATGAACTACAAACTACCAGATTATTGATTGATGGACCTTTAATCATCCGGGATTCAAGAACTGATTTAAAATAGAAAAAAAAAGAACTCTTGGGTGTAATCAGGGTCTGTTTTGTTCTGTGTATTTTGTCTATTGGTTGTAATTAGGGTCTGTTTTGTTCTGTGTATTTTGTCTATTGGTTATACTCAAAGAAAATGATTATTATTACAAACAATATTATTATCAGAGTCAGAGAGTCTTTATTGTCATTTGCACCGCATGTCAATCAATCAATCAATCAATCAATCAATTTATTCACTCGATTAAAAAAATCATTATTTTACAAACTCATTATCTGACAACACATTTACACGAGTGAAGAGGGAGCAGGAAGAAGAAAATCTTGTTCTTGCATGCATAGATATAATAAACACTAGATAAGACAGCCCCGCTGTTGGCCAATGGAGACCGACATCGTCAGACGGCGGCCATCTTGGGACAGACAGAACGCCCACTCTTAACATGAATGTGAATGGTGCATTCACTATTAAAATAACCATAACTTGCTTAATTTCCATCCGATTTTAAAACGGTTTGGTTTGTTATAAATGTGAGAGATGTTGTTATAATATGGTATACTTAAGATGGACGTTCACATGAAAATAACGTTATGTAGACACTGTATTGCACTAGCAGTATACACAATAAGATTATATTTACATCTATTTCTAAATACATGTTTATTTCCAGCGAAATTAACTGACATATGTTACAATGCTAATAAATATTTAATACTATTTCATCATAAATAGTATTATTATTGGTGATATGAAATTAATTTATGCCAATTTTTTTCCCTACACATTTAAATATTATGTAATATTAAATACATTATTACACCAACCTTGGTCAATATGTGTAGTTTATTCTTTTTAGATACATGAAAAGATTTAATAATTGAGAAATATAAATAAACAAACAAATAAACAAAAATAAACATCTGATAGTGTGACAAGACTCTCACTCCCTCGGTGCAACAGTAACTATTTAAACATTAAAACACTGAAACATATAATAATAGACATAAGCATAAAATAGTAAAACTTTAACACTGTCCTGAGTTTTTGCATAGTGGTATAAGAGTATGAAAATTTACACCAACTCTAAAAACTAAAGCACTAAACATTTAATGAACATAATACTGTTCTGAGTTTTTGCATACTAGTACAAAAAGTAAAAAAGTATAAAAAGTATAACTATAAAATAAACTAAAGGTTCTAGCATTGACATTTGCAAAGTGGCAAAGCAGCATATCAGTTAATGTACACAGTATATGCATGAGGTAGTAGTTCATGTTGTTATAGAATGGCATATGCAGTAAGGCACATTGGGCATCCTTAAATATCTGGCGATGATGAAGCTCTTCTAATGCATGCTCTACCAACACTTTCTGTGTCTCTGGTGTTAGGGACTTGGTCAGATAATATGCAATCGGAGCTTTCCAATAACCTTGAAGCCCAACCACCATGAACACCAGAGCCTCAGAGGCAATGTCAGCTTCATTTATCCGATCTCCCATGTCCACAAATCCAGACATTGTTTGTGTCTGAGGATCATATTGAACATGCTTTTTGATGGCCATGGCATCCAGCATCAAAGAGACACATCCGTATTTGGCCTCATCTGCTTTGCGACGTTGCTCCAGCATGTCCAACATCATTTTATTTAGACCAGGTTTGGCATCAACAGAGCTCAGCCACCTTAGTAAAATAAAAAAGTAAAAATTTAACCATACAATCATTTAAACACTAAGCATCCCTACTGAAAACACTTGGCATCCCAAAAATAGATGCCATTGCACTAAAAAGTTAAAAATGTAAGCCTTTTTCAGCAAGTTCTACAATTCATGGTAACACAATATGTAGCGCTTAAGTTTCTCCAAGTGATTTAGTTTACAGTCAAACATAATGAAGAATACCTTTGCAATGATCTCGGATGTGGGAGGCAAATATGCAGAGTGTCTCTCAGATAGTGATATGCCTTTGGCCCATGCAAATGGAGCGTAAGGGCAAACTCTCTCTGGGCCTTGGTGTACTTGCTGCCCTGCCTCGACAACAGTTGAACTGGAAGATCTGAAAAACAGTTAAGAGTGATTTAGTGGGTGTCATTTCACCAAAGAACATAAAATACCCTATATACTATGTATTCAATGTAATATTTTTAATTTACCCGAGTAGCATTCAAGCTTGTCTTTTAGCTCTTCATTGATGAGATTTTTCTCCTTCAGTTCCTCTAGAAGAGACAGCATGCTTTTCTTGGCCCTCCTTTCTCTTGCCAAGGCATTCGATTTCTCCCTCTGCAATTTCCTCACTCTAGCTGAGGCTTCATTAAGTTTGGCATATATAGCCTTGGGGCAAGGAGGCAGTGAATACGGGTGGTCAGTGGCCTGCCGCTTGCAGCACTTTCGCCTCTTTGCAGTGGCTTCCAGTTGCTTTGCAAAAATATACAAATATATAAATAATATTAATGTGGAATTTAACAGTTTAAAAAAAAATAATTATTCACTTATCAATTGTGTGAATCAATTAATACTCACAACATCAGACTGAGCTTTATCCTGAGACAGGTCCATTGCCAGGTTGTCTTCTATTCTTCTAGAGGTGTTTGAGCCTCTTGTTTTTACAAGCTAAAATAAACAAAAGTAGAGTGTCTAAAATGTGCTATGTAAAGAACAACACATTGTTTATTGCTAAATTTGCAGAAAGAAATACTAAACTGTGACATTTAACCACATATTTATATATACAGTAGTTTATAGACATATCAATCTTATACATCTTGAAATCTTGTAGGTCGATGATACATACCTTTTGAAGATGCGATGGAAAATTGAAAAGTGTTGGAACAACACTATCTTTTAATCTAACAGTCTGCCCTGTCCGATCGAAGTCCTCAGAACTGAAGTGATCACTGCAGAGCAGTGTCCTGTCCAGGGCAACAAAACCCTCTCTTCTCAGGGCAACTTCCCACTGCCGCCTCCTCTCTCTGGTTTTGGGAAACCTTAAAAACATGAAGAAGATGGTCATTATTTTCCACACTTCCTTTCTTTACCTTTGAATTATAGTAATGACAATTATACACATATATCATACTTTTGGTGTGCTTGCATTTACTTTTGGTACAATAAAACAGCTATTAAAAATTGTGTCCAAAAGAAACACTAAATCATACATCATAATTTATATAAAGATACTTTTACAAGCCGTATACCATACCATACCATTTTATTTATAGAGCACTTAAAACAACAACAAGGTCAACCAAAGTGCTGTAAATATATATTATGTCATTATTATGTAAATATATATTATGTATAATATTATGTCAATAATATTATCTCACATTTTGGTGTGTAGCATGACCAATAATGTGCACTGATCCAAAATATAACTATGATTATTCTAATTAAAGTAATAATACTGTCACAGAGTCTTACTTGTGAAATGTGATCCCAAGGTTTCTTGTTTTGATGTTACGCCTATTGGAGCATCCATAGGCTGCACAAAAGTCAGGCATCTTGTCAAAGAGTATTTCTGTAAAACACAAAGCAGTAATTAGTGTTGAACATACCAAACCGCTTGGAAATCATGTGCAGCTTTAGTTCAGTTAAAAACAAAGAGCTCCTAGTGATCTAAGAATGCTGGGGAAATATTTGGAATACTGTACTAGCTAGCCCTTAATCAAAGGCTCTTGTTAATAGTATGCTAATAAATACAATCATGATCAAGATAGTCATTTACAGTAGTTTGTAATAAAATAGTTATTGGTGTAATAAAAACAGATTCTAGATTCTCGATGAGTGTGACACCCAAAACATGAATAAAACGTTTTAAAAAAGACAAAAGTGCTGTCTGACTACCAAAGAAATCATAGCCACGTTAATAACGTTTTTAAAAAGATAAACCGTTTGTAAATCCGTCAAGATTACAGCGAGTTAAGAGTATTTTTGTTTGTGTAAACCCCTCACCTCCATTCAGTTTCAACAGCTGCAGCTAATGTTGCTGTCTGTCGCAAGATGGCTGCCACGTGACGACGCCGGAGACTCCGCCTCAGCTTATCTAGTGTTTATTATATCTATGCTTGCATGTAGTACATGTGATGAGATGAGATTATGTACACGGGGTCCCAGTTACATCCAACAACAAAATGTAAGAGAAAACAGTAATAACATCTAGGATATGGACCGCTAGTTGGCAGTGTAGTGCAAATATTGCATAACTTGCTGGCTACCAATTGTTGAATTTAAATAGCGGTTTAGAATTTAACTTCCCCTAATTTTCATAAGACATTAGTGCTTTTGAAATTGCGGACCTAAATTAATTAATTAGTGCTTTAGAAATAGCGGAACTAATTTTTGGATTAGCGCTGCCCAGCACTGGGAGTTATATAAAACATAATATTTAATAATATAAATGAACAGCTGGCGATGCAGCAAAAAACACTTACATGTGAAGACTGGAGAGACACAGGGGAGACCCAACGATGCACCTACACTGACTAAGAAACATAACAGGGCTTATATACACATAGACAGGACGAGACAAATTACAAACACCTGTGAGACAGACTGGGGATGATTAACAAGAGACAGGCAGGAAAACAAACAAGGAAGGCACAATCCTTACAACAATAAAAAAAAAAATTACAAAACCCATAATTTTATTTTTTGTTGTTACTTTAATGCAATGCCATTCAAAACATGCACAACTAGGAAGTGTATAACTTTAAAACAATAATAAGTACACTATCTAATTTAATGCCCAATACAATTAAATGTTGTATTGATTTATGTTCACTAATAGTACCATTAGGTAAATGGAATATAAGCTATTTCATATTCAAAAACAAGATGGTTAAATATCTAATGATGTGTAGTATTTAGTTTGTTCATCAATATAAATAATGCAAAATGGAAAAAAAAAACATCTGTGTTATGTAGCAAATATGTTACAACCCTTGGAATATGTCTAGGAGGAAGAGGGTTTAACACAAAAATTGTAAACTACCAAAGCTAATAATTCAAAAACAACCCAACTTGGCATTACAATAATTTAATCATCTAAGAGTTTTGGGTGTTACTGACAGACAACAGGGGAAGCTAAGAACTTCAGGGTCTCAAAATCCAAAACAAACAAAGAACACCCCTTCTGGCTAGAAAACAAAACCACTTTTTACCTAACAAAATTAAAACTGCAATACCTAAGCTCCCTGGCTAGCCACAAAACAGGATAAATCATCATCATCAACTTTATTCAGCAGACTCGTGGTCCACAAAAAAAACATAACACACACAACACATACCAAAAAAAAAAAGTTACAGGTAGTTAAAATAAAATGGCAGAGAACCCCTATCAAACTTCCCATCTAAGAAAAGTTCTTAAATATGACTGTTCACAGAAGTTAAACCAAGATGAACTCAGAATTGCTAAAAATGCTTTGCACACAGAGTTCAGAGACAGCCACACTACAATGCTCATAACCAAATGGAAATGCTAAAGGAGAAAAGGGCGTGGCGTTCGATCACTGAATCTTTTATGCAGTCCACTGATGAGGAGGAAGTGATTCCAGATGTGCAACATGGTGTGACAGCAGGTCTTTAAACAAGCAAATGAGGATAAAGGTTGTCCTCTAGTAAGAAAACCCTTAGAAATCAGTGGACGTAACAGTCATAGTTTAACTTATTAGGCTGCTCCCAAAATCAATAAAACATTAATATCAAATTATTTTGCAATTACCATATTTTCCGGACTATAAGTCACACCTTTTTGCCTAATTTGCATGCCCTGCGACTTATACAGAGGTGAGACTTATTTATGGATTTTTTCCCAATATTGTTAGACATTTTTTTTGGCTCAGATATGACCGTTTTTATTTTCATTTTGGCAAAAATGGTGCAGTACCACTTATGGCCGCTAGGGGTTCAGTACCACCTTTGTCCACTAGGGTACACCAACCATTCCCACCTCATGTGTCCGAGGAGAGCCTCCTCTGGACGGACTCAGTCTGTCGCAGCCCGACCTCCTGCTCTGGAGGTCTGACTGACACTTCCAGAGAGTCCACCAACCGTTCCCACCTCATGTGTCCGACGAGAGCCTCCTCTGGTCGGATTCACTCTGTCGCAGCCTGGCCTCCTGCTCTGGATGTATGAACTAGCTACTTCGCTGTTAGCTCAGTGTTTGTTAGCAAAATAGGTCAAGAACCACAGGACAGATTTTGATCAAACTTACAGAACGTAATCACTAGATGGATATTTACAACTGATTAGCTTTATGAGATGTTTGAGATAAAATTCAATGTTTTATAGACGTAAATGTGTTGCGGTTAGCTTCGTTGATTTTTCCTTGTACGTTTGAGCAAATAGCTCATAAACCACACAGCAGATTTTTTTCAAACTTACAGAAAGTAATCACTAGATGTACATTTACAAACTGTTAGCTGTTGGAGTTATTTGAGATAAAATTCGATGTTTTATAGACGTAAATGTGTCGCGGTTAGCTTCGTTGTTTTTCCTTGTACTTTTTCAAAGCGAAAAAATTTAAATCCAGCAGATTTGACCATTACGTGAATTTATTAAGGAACGGTTAAGCTAAGACACATGTTTGCTATAATTTTCAGCAGACAAATAATTGTTTTTACCGTGTTAATCTTGTGAAAAGTCCTTCCGTGCATGCTTCTGTGGTCGTCATTTTCAGCAGGGCAAATGACGCGCTGACGCGTCTCGTAGCGGTGGCGCATAATAGATACGACTTATATAAAGGTGCAACCTGTTTATGGATTTTTCCAATTTATTGACAATAATTGGACAAAGCGACTTATATAAAGGTGCAACCTATAGTCCAGAAAATACTGTATTAAACACTCCAATTAAAAATTCACTTAAAAAAATATATAGTTTGATTTACCGGTACATAAAACTGTTTCATTCATTATACTACATTAAATAAATAAAATAAAATTCTGATATTTGTATTGTTTTGTCTCTAAAGCAGCTTTAGTCCTTAACTTTGCACAATTGTTCCAAACGCCACTGGACTGACAACTCTCCTTTCTCCAATGTCCTCGGAAAATATTGAAGAGCTTCAGCTCATCATGACCCTGACGAAAAACAGTTAGGTATACATTATGAATAGATGGATACAGTATATTTCTCATCAAAATGATATGATTTTTTGTTCAGTAAATTTACTGACAGTAAAACTAAAGAAATATATTCATGCGTTATGACTATTTAATAAAACACACACACAAAAGAAGACAAAACAACTTTTCTTAATATTTGAATAACAGCTAAATTGTTTCCAATAATAATATTAATTCATAAATAAACAAAAACACAGCACTTCCACTGCAAATGCAGGCTCACAGTCTGCATTCGCAAAAACACCTGATGGGGTACAGATTATTTTTTTGTTTATTTTTTTCACCTTGTTAAACCTTGTTAAACCTTGTGTCTAATAATTTACTGGTAACAATGAACACACCTTTGCACAATGACAGTGTTTGACTAATTTTATCAGAAGCAAGTTGCAGCTGTGGAAACTGTGCCAACACGACGTTTTTAAATAAGCACAATGGTCCGACTCAGCACTCTAACTTTAGATTCACTTGTGTAGATGACATTAATCTTTCCTAACAGCAATAAAATTAGATCGGATTAATATG
>JBBPBX010042239.1:16029-28490 GCA_038048925.1 Garcialebias charrua
CCCGAGATACTTAAACTCCTCCACTTGGGGCAGGACCTCCTCCCCGACCCGGAGAGGGCATGCTACCCTTTTCCGGCTCAAGACCATGGCCTCGGATTTGGAGGAACTGATCCTCATCCCGGCCGCATCACACTCGGCTGCAAACCGCTCCAGTGAAAGTTGTAAATCACGAACTGATGAAGCCAGTAGGACCACATCATCTGCAAAAAACAGAGAAGCGATTCTAAGGTCACCAAAACGGATCCTCTCAACACCTTGGCTGCGCCTAGAAATTCTGTCCATAAAAGTTATGAACAGAATCGGTGACAAAGGGCAACCTTGGCGGAGTCCAACTCTCACCGGAAACGAGCCTGACTTACTGCCGGCAATGCGGACCAAGCTCTGACACCGGTCGTACAGGGACCTAACAGCCCTTATCAAAGGGCCTGGTACCCCATACTCCCGGAGTACCCCCCACAGAACCCCCCGAGGGACGCGGTCGAATGCCTTTTCCAAGTCCACAAAGCACATGTAAACTGGTTGGGCAAACTCCCACGCACCATCCAGGACCCTGCTGAGGGTGTAGAGCTGGTCCAGTGTTCCACGACCAGGACAAAAACCATTTCGTCCTGGTGCATTTATGTGCCAACACATAATACAGATAGACATTTAAGAAAAAAAATCATAAACAGATATAAATATTAATATAACATTAGAGCATAAATCATCTTCATCTCCTAGCTGGCTCTAAATATCAAACATGCACATGTTATATTCATTAGACAGTTCCAGCTGCTGCAGTGCTCACCTCGCAATACCATAACATAAAACATAATGCAGATGTAAATATCTAACCTATGAATGAAAAGTATTCAAGTAGGTTTTGATTTACATGCTTATGATCACATGTATTCCTACTAAGTATCTATCTATCTATCTATCTATCTATCTATCTATCTATCTATCTATCTATCTATCTATCTATCTATCTATCTATCTATCTATCTATCTATCTATCTATCTATCTATCTATCTATCTATCTATCTATCTATCTATCTATCTATCTATCTATCTATCTATCTATCTATCTATCTATCTATCTATCTATCTATCTATCTATCTATCTATCTATCTATCTATCTATCTATCTATCTATCTATCTATCTATCTATCTATCTATCTATCTATCTATCTATCTATCTATCTATCTATCTATCTATGATCATTTCAGACAATAGCTTCTAAATTATAACAAATTCAGTGACATTTGGCATAGAGCACTGATAAACTCCATAACCAGATTGCCTCTCCACAGGTTACCTTGATGTGGCTACAGTGTCATGACACACAGTGAGGGTAATGCCCCTTGCCTTGCTTGTACACTGCATGGTTGGATGCACATGTAGAGCATCACGGCATACTTCTTAAAATGCAATGGGCATCCAAGTGTGTAATGATGACAGGGGTTTTAAGGTACTTTACAATCAACCTATGCCTTCCCCTACAACTGAAAGAATTGCACTTGCAATTTGGACTATGTCCTTGCTTCTCAATTGAAACACTTTGCAGTATACTGGAAGACATAAATACAGCTCGCAGAGTGTTGGAGTGTAATTAGGTTAAAATTATGAAATCTAAAGTGCTTATTTTTTATCTCAAGGTTCAAGTTGTGGGGGAAATATATTGTAGGAAATTTCCAACCATACAGTAACATATATGATGGCTCCTTCTTTCAGAACATTCAGTGCTGGGTAGAGGTGGATATTATGGATATTCAAAGGGAGCCATATATTCTGGATCAGTTTGTTTTAAAGAACCATTCAGTTTTGATCAATTAAGAGACATAATAATAATAATAATAATAATAATAAATTCAATTTATAATGCACTTTTCATTAATAAAAATCTCAAAGTGCTACAATGTGTAACAAGGTAAAGGTAAAAAATAAAACAAGTGATAAAATCAAATAAAATCAATAATAATATCGACTAAGATCAAAGATAAAATCATGTAGATTTAGGCTTGCTTAAAAAATAAATAAAATAAAACAAGTGATAAAATCAAGTAAAATCAATAATATAACAGCTAAGATCAAAGATAAAATCATGTAGATTTAGGCTTGCTTAAAAAATAAATAAAATAAAACAAGTTATAAAATCAAGTAAAATCAATAATGATAACAGCTAAGATCAAAGATAAAATCATGTGGAGGCAGAATAGGCTTGCTTAAAAAGAAAAGTCTTAATGCCGCTTTTAAAGTCAACCAGTGACATCACTATGTATGGTTTACATCAATATGTTGATGTGCAATCTAGGGTTGATTCCATGTGATTTATCAAGCTTGCATTTCCTCCATCCCCTCCTGAGCACATGTTCCCCAAAAACAACTGCTGCACTCCTGACCTTTATCTATTCTTCTTCATCTCAGAGGAAAAGCAAAGGAGGGAAGTGTGTGTGTGTGTGGGTGTGTGCGTGTGTGTGTGTGCATGCGTGCGTGTGTGTGTGTGTGTACGTGTGTTTACACCTGAGGAGAAAAAAAACATGAGAAAATCCTGAGGAGGAAAATAGTAAAGGAACAACTCTCAAATATATGGGTAGAGACAGGACGGCCAAATCGGGACCCTAAAGTCCCAGTTCCCTTATCAGTCTTGTCACTCGGTGCAACATATCACTATGGGAAATTGAGCCCGCGCAGTTTACCTGAAGGAATACAATCAAGCCTTTACGGCAGGGGCATGAGCGTCGCGCCAGAGGCCCCTCCCCCTGGGTACTTAAGCCGCTGACGCCCATCCATCGATCTCTTATTGCCCTCCACCTCGCTTAAAACCTGAACTTCGTGGGACTTCTCTGTTGTCGCATCGCTCGATCAGAGGTGAGCTTGCTTCCTACTCTGAGCGTACAGAGAAATTTTTCCTGCGTACTGCTGGGCTTGCGAAAGCTAGTCCAGCGTTTTTCTACTTACTTAAAAGTTTTCTTCTCTCTCCGCAGCTGCTTCGCTCGACGGCGCTCACTGCATCACAAACTCCCTGCTAACCATTAGCAGGCTAGCCAGCGAAAGTGAAATGACGGAGAGGACGGCTTCGAACAAAAGGAAACTAGGAAAACTTCTCGTCTCCGGACATGGTTCCCGAGAAGGGAAAACGGAAGACAAAGACTCAGAAGAAAGCCCGCAGGACGACAAGCCCTCGCTTGCGCCCCTGCCCCAGCGGATGTGGCTACTCCCTCTCTGCAACGGACACCCATGAGGTCTGTCCTGTCTGCCTAGGGATTCTGCATGCACGAAAAGCGCTGGAATCCCCCGACTCCTGCTCCCACTGCTGTTGGATGCCGGCGGTAATGAGGAAATGCTGTGCGAACGCGTTGGCTAAATCCATCGCGAAATGCAACGGTCAAGTCGGGATGAGAACGCATCAGACTCCTCGGTTCCCGTCGAGGACTCGACACCTGAAGTGTGTGACCAAGACGCCAAGTACGGTTGCAGATGAGAAAAGTTGGATTCCTCTCAGAACCTGGCACAAATTTTACCGGAACCGGACGTGTTGGTCCCTGCTCTGTTCGACCTGTGCCATAGGGTGGCGGACGCCCTGTAGGTTGCATGGCCAGACCCCACGCTTCGACAACAGGTTACGAGGCTGGCGGGAAACTACTTCTATGCGAAGCAGCAGCTGACGACGTCGCAAACTTTGAGATTTTTATTAATGAAAAGTGCATTATAAATGGAATTCATTATTATTATTATTATTAAAAATTGCCCATTTTCCCGGACTTCCTCAAGGAGCTCACGCGCTCCTGGGCGAAGCCCAGAGCTCCCATGATGCTGCCACTATTCCGACTCCTGGATGTCACAGGAATGGAGGCAGCAGGTCTCGCCAGCACACCCCCGATAGAGGAAACCCTGGCGGCTCATTTAGCCCCGTAGTCACGAGGACGAAGCCAGCGTTGCCCCGTCAGAGCCTGCCGCGCTTCGGAGAAACAGCTTGAGAAATGCTACAAGGCTCAGGGTCTCACGGCTCGCGCGATGAACGTGTCGACCATGATGCAGGTGTACCTGGCAGAAAAGCTACAGGAACTCCAGGCAACGACAAATGAACAAGCTGCAATGGAGGCCACGGAGGAGGCCTGCAGCGCCTCTGACTTCGTACTCCGCATGATGGGGACAATAGCCATCACGCAAGGCAGAGTAATGGTGGAAATGGTTGTCGCCCAACGCCATCTTTGGCTGACTTTATCGGATCTCCCAGAAAACCAGAGGTCCCCCTTCCTTCAGCACCCGATTGAGCCGACAGGACTCTTCGGGGGAGCCCTGGAACACATCCAGGCCAAGCTGGAACAAAAACGCAAACAGGCGGAAGCCCTCCGAGAGGGACTGCCGAGGAAAAGCTTTGCACCCCCAAAGGAAGACATCCATGGCCTCCCACGGAAGAGACCTGCTGGTGACAGTGAGACTTTCCAGTACCAGCCGAGGGCCTCTTCGATGACCCCGTGTGGAAAGCAGATTCAGGCCTGATGAAACAGGACAAACTGATAACTTTACAAGTTTGCCCGTCCACGCGGTATGGGAACCTAAAATTTTGAGCCCAGTCTCCACTTGTAGAGCACTACGAAGAGCTGGTGACACGTGTGTGCGCACTAAACATGACTCGCCTACTGTATGTGTAATCAAAACAAACACGGTTTCATGCATGTACAAAAATAAAAGTACCAAAGCACAGACTGCCCTTGTTCTTGACTCGAGTCCAACTCTCATAAAACATAAACCACGCGGTCAAACTATGAACCGCAGCAAGATAAACAAGCTCTGCCTAAGACAGTCAGATCTCGCAATACCTTCTGTTGGGCTGACCAACCGGCTCAAGAGAGTGCAAGAGGGATGAAAGGCCACTCCTCCCACACTCAAACATGACGAGCAGCAATTGGACATGCCCTCCAGGCTCATGGCCTACGCGTAGGCCTGGAGGGCATGTCTGCCAAACGAATGGGTCATGACGACTATTTGTCGTGGCCTCAAGCTACAGTTCAGCAGGAGACCACCCCCTTCACAGGGGTATTGCAATCAAATATTAACCCTGCACGCGCACACGTGCTAAGGGAGGAGGTATTGACGATGTTGCAGATGGGAGTAATAAGTTTGGTCCCAAAACCCAAACTACGCTCCGGCCACTAAAGCAAAAGGATCATTCCCTGAGACCAATCCTGGATCTCAGGACTCTGAACAAGAGAATAAAAACCTTTAAGTTCAAGATGCTTACACTTCGGCAGGTTCTCTAGTCTGTGAGACCAGGAGACTATGCATGTACAGTGGATCTGAAAGATGCCTATTTCCACGTAGGCGTGTGGAGGAAACACAGAAAATTCCTCCGTTTTGCCTTCGAGGGAAAAGCTTATGAATTCAAAGCTTTACCCTTCGGTTTAAAGACGGCTCCTCCTACATTTACTAAATGTCTGGATGCAGCCCTGACCCCCCTCAGGAATAGAGGCCTCAGGGTTATGAACTACCTGGATGTCCTCCTGATTCTGTCTGGAAGCAGAATACAGGCCCAGTCACACTCCTACAGGGTAAACTCTCACCTGGAGTTGCTCGGTTTTGTCATAAACCTACAAAAAAGTAAACTAACTCCATCACGGGTTACCGTATTTCTGAGAGTACAGATCGACACCGTACGGTACAGAGAATGGCTCTCAAAGGAACGAGTTTCCTCGATTTGCCATTGCCTGAAAAAAATTACACTGGATCAACGGGTACCTATGAAAATGTGCCAACGCCTTTTAGGCATTTTGGCGGCAGCCATACCCTATGTGCCACATACATTGCTGAAAATGCAGGCCCTACAGGTATGGCTAAACCAACAGACACAACCCACCCTGCTTGGTCGAGCAGGAAAGTTTAGAATAGGTTCAGAGAGCCTGAGAGCCCTGGAACCTTGGAGAGACTTGTCTAAATTCACGGAAGGGGTCCCGCTGGGCAGGGTGTCATCTCATGTGGTCATCACAACGGACGCCTCAAAAACAGGATGGGGGGGCGATCTGCATAAATCAGAACGCCGGTGGTCTTTGGAATAAACAGGAAGCGAGATTGAGAGCGAGATGAGACCTATAAATAAATATCACTTGACTTGACTTGACATATTTGTGTACATTAAATTAAAAGAAGAGTGCATTAGGTATATATTGCACATTGGTATTCAGGACAGACATTTTAAATAAAAAATATACAAAATGCTTCAATCACCTCTCATTTGAAACGCCGTTGTCATGAGTCTTCAGAGAAAACCATAGTGCACAGTTGTATCACCATTTTTCCACAAGTCTATGTGTTTGCCAGATGCTTTGAGACATTTTCTCTACTCCAAACAACCAATGTGTAAAACCTGGATAGAAAGTAAATTCACATTTTGGATGCATTTCATTTGCACATTACGTACTACATCAACCAATGTCAATTTTGAAAAATCGCAACATTCTCCTAGTTGTTCAAAATTCCCTCCAGCTTTTGTTAAAGTCAGCAATCGTCAGAAATTTGAGCAATTATTTACATTTATTGTTTTGACTTTCAGATAACTCATGAGGTTGTAATACACCAACATATGCATTCAATTAGGGGCGGCCGTGGCGTAGTGGTAATGGCAGTCGTCCCCGATCGGAAGGTTGGAGGTTCGAATCCCGGTTCCCCACACCATGTGTCGTTGTGTCCCTGGGCAAGACACTTAACCCCAAGTTGCTCCCGGTAGGACTGGATGGCGCCTTGCATGGCAGTCTTCCGCTACCGGTGTATGAATGTGTGTATGAATGGGTGGATGGTTGGTATTGTAAAGCGCTTTGGGGTCTCTCATAGGGGGCTGGAAAGCGCTATATAAATAAGCTCCATTTACCATTTACCAATTAAAAATACTAACAATTTTTTTTTCGTTATTCAGTTTCTTTAATTTGAGCAAATTAATGTTTGTATTTCCATTATTAGATGGTTGAACTACAGTTAATTTTGTGACCACTTCATCCGTAAATGTGACAGATAAATGCCATGTGTAAAGGATTATGAGGAGGTCAATATTAATACTGACCTCTTTACCTTAATTAATTTACTTATTCAGATTGAATAGTAATTTCACGGATTCTTTTCTTTTTCAGTTTACCCAATATTTCTGTGATCTTTATGATGGATAAATAAAACAGAAGCCATAGAGTGACAATGGACATTAACTTAGTTTGATATGTCAAAGAGACACTATCATTTATTTAAAATGAATCAACTAAAATCAACACCATTACACTTGATTGACATGATTTCACTTTCTTTCAAATTAACACGTCAGCACAGTTAAATTTAACACAACAGACTTCAATACTGGATGTTAAACATATTTAGTCTGAGGGCTCTTTAGCTTAAAATAGTTTCCAGCTTAGAATTGAGGGAAAAAGATAGGAGGAAAGATGGGTTAAAGGAAATTGTCTTGAGCATGTTACCAAAAGTGACACTTCTCATCAGATTTCTGCTAAAATCCAGGTACGTTTTGTAAACAGCTCTTTACCTTCGACGACGAGTCTGATAAAGAAATGACACCAGCCTTCAGATGCACAGAGTCCTTCAGGCCCAGCACGTCCAAAACTGGTTCTAGTTTACGTTTTCAACGTCTCCTGGGTTCCGCGTTGGTCATCAGAAAATGCGTCAGCTCCTGGCCTCTGACTTCAAGATAAACTTATTCCAGGAAGGAATAAACAAAGTTTTGAGCTTACGCTCGTTCGAAGTGGACTCATAACAGCATGTTATTTAGTCCTTAGCTGAATGACTGTCCTTGGCGGGTGACAGGCATTCATTCAGCTCTTTGGGACGTCTTCATGTCTTGAAGTTCCCAGAAACTCTTAGGAACTAACTCGTTCCTTCAAAACTCTGAAGCGTTCACGGAAGCAAACGCTTTTACTCCAAAAATGTTGAGATTAGAACACACTTTCCTCATTGGTCCGTGGGCCAAGAGGAGTGTGAAAACGTGAAGTGGAAACTCAAGGTTGACAGCAAGTCTGCTTAGATAACAAAGAGGAATGTTTTGGAAAAGTGTCTGAAAGAGAGGAGACATCTCGACGCTACCGAGAGTTTCAGCTGAACTCAACAAAAACAACTCCTGAGCAAGTCAATCTGACACCTCATTCAACTTTGTCATAGATATTTTGAGTAGACACTTTCATTTGGTCAAGCAACACAGTAATACTACATATTAAAAGAATAACAGCATATAACATATATCATGAAAATGACAAAAGTTATTCTTTTGATTACATTAGAATAAAATCAAAGATAGAAATAGTCTCTTTTGGTGACTATGTGACTAATTTGTAGTAAATGTCTTGCTTTACTGAGAGGTCAGTAAAGGTCATCTCTGGAACAGTTCAAAAGTACACAGGTGTATCAAAGTGGACACGGTCATGCCCACTACATCTCCCCCCTTTTGGAAGCCATCGCCAGTCCTTGGGGATGGGGTCCAACACGAAAGGAACATTGAACTGTCTCTGATCTTGAAGTAATCCAGCAAGTGGAAAAGAAAAATCAAAATTATAATCCCATAAAGTTTTTGGAAATTCCATACTGTTCGGAGGTAATCCCATTGCGAAAAGCTTTTAATCCCTTGGAAAACTGAGTCTGTTAACTCTTGGAAAACAAAGTCTGTGATCCTTTGGAAACAAAGTCTTATAATCCACAGCGGTAATTCCACAACGATTAGTTTTGTTGATTGATCAGCAACAATTGTTTTCATAATCAGCATGTAGAGGGGATCCCTCGATTGACGCAGAGGAGGCGACCCTTGGATGAAGGTTGAAGACCAAGCGTTGGAGCTGCAGGTCCCCACATCGAAGGTTGTTGGCTGGTTGGTTTCCAGTCAGTGCCACTCTGGTTCTATGTGTCATGCAATTATGTGGTTTTTTAGGTGGGCTTATGATTGGGATTTTACATTAGCCTTACCTATATGCACCTGGTATGTAAGCTATCATGGTTTAGATCAGCTACAATTACCAATTAAGGGGTGGATCAATTCTGTAAAATTAGATATAGGGATCTATACCTATAAAATTTTGGAGGGCTTCTGTAACGAAGGCCTCTAATTCCAAACTATTCCTCCATTCATTACTTAGTTTAGGTTAAACTAAAAAAAATGAAATATAGTTTGATCTAAATGTCTGTTGTCTTTTAGACGAACGACGTAGGATTTGGTATTCCTAATAAATTTTGAAGTCTATGGCGAGACTCATCAAAATGAATAGATAATCTAGAATAGAAACGATCGAATCGGTTCAATTTAGAAATTGTGAGACCAGTGTAGTTTATGGTACCTTGAGTAGCTTTAAACTACATTGACTCTTCGACGATTGAGATTTAACAAAACGAACTGCATGTTGGCATAGTTAAATCCATATCATTCATTAACCAATGTTAATACAAAACCTTTTTGGCTGGGAGTGTTCAGAACCAAACAATATCTCAACTAATGACAACAGTAATGACTAAACAACAAGGAAACAACGTTTCACTGCTTCGACACACTCTTGTCGTCAGATTCCAAAGTGCAACACACAAGAAAAACAGGTCTCAACTTTATGACCGAGGTCAAATTAAATCTCGTGGATTTAAACGGTTGTTAAGGTTAGTTTTTTGTTGTGGGTGTTAGACTTAGCGTTTCTAAGTTCAAGTTGGACAATGCGACTTATAGGGTGGGAAATACGGTAGTTTAAACCTGATTAGTTTATTTACTAACTTGTGTTTGGACGACCTTATTATCCCATGAAGTCGGTGAGTTTGTGAGATCTTTGTCTTTTGTGGATTCATTGAACGCCTTGTAAGGTTTGATCTGATTTCGATGTACCCATTTAGCAATTGGCTCTTTGCGGCCTTTGCTGATTTTGATTTCGTAGACGACTGAGGACACTTTGTCTGTTATCAGATGAGGTCCAGTCCACCTGGGCATTAGTTTGCGGGCGAGAGTTCCGGTCTCGGACCCTCCTTTCCCGGTTGCTGGGGCGAACGTATAGTACCAGACTCTGTCTCCCACTTGGAGTTCATTGTGAGAGGCCTTCTGGTCATAGTACGCCTTACGTCCTTCAGCGGATCTTTCCAGGTTTTTCTGGGCGAAAGCAAAAGTGTTTCTGAGGTGTACATTCAAATCTTTGTCTTTGGCATGGCCTAACATCACCCCCCTTTGGTCATGGGGGACCACGAGCACAGGTGAGGACGTCCGTCCATGGGCACAAGTTAGGATGCCACTGTTTAGTTTAAGCTGTTCACGCAGCCGAGAGAAGACAGTACACAGGAACCTTTTAGGTTTCGGCCAACGTATCTTCCTACGTTTACCTCTTTCCGCGTAATTCAGGTGTGTCACAACTGTCGGCGCAGTCGCAGGTGTGTCTGATTGTACAGACTGCAACGGGTCACTGTTGTTGTGTATGTCTTCCCACCTCTTGACTGAAGAGGGGCTCTTTGAGTCTGTAAAAACTATGTCATTTCTGACTAGTTCTAGGCTCAAATGTTCCTGAACCAAGGTTTCATCGAAAGCTTGGCTGATAGCCGATTTACCTGTCCCAGGGGACAGTACAGCAACCTCGGTGTGGGGTCCTTGGATCTCCACACCTTTCTCTACCTGTGGTAGGTAATGTGAGTTTGCCCCCTTCTTGTCTGATGAGGGGTCCTCGTAATCTGCAACAATGATGTCCAAGTGACTGTCAGCGTTTGGTTGACTGTCATTTTCTGGACTCAGATGCCCTTGAACCAAGGTTTCATTGAAAGCTTGGTTGATTGCCGAATTACCTGTCTCAGAGGACAGTACAGCGTCTTCGGTGTGGGATCCTTGGATCTCAACACCTTTCACTACCTGTGGTAGGCAGTGGTCAGGGAGTGCTGAATGTGTCAGCTCACAGAGGAGGTTCTCTTGTTGGGCCAGAGTTTGGTCCAACTTTTGGGTCTCTTCTGTCTCACCTGTAGTTGAAGGTTCACTTACCGGGCTCTTGTCCTTGGATGAGGTGTCCCGTGTGTCCTTTGCGGTACCTGCGGTTAGGCAGTCTGTATCACAACTAGGAGGCACTTTTATTGGCAGGGGTTTTCTCACTGTGCTCCACATTTTCTGTTGACCATAATCTATAATCGCGCCGAAGCGGTTTATAAAATCTTGGCCAACCAGAAATGGGAATGAGTCAAGTTTAGACACGTACACCGGGTGGTGTAGTGTCATTTCGCCAATCTGCATGTGAACCATAGCCATAGCTGTTAGGGTTGTTCTCGTCTCTGCGAGACCCTGTAGCTCAATAGCACATTTCTCAAAGGGTATTTGCCTGTCAACACCGTTAGCGGCGGTCCTCAGCTCCTCGAACAGCTTGGCCGACATAATAGTTATATCAGAACTGCCATCCAGGAGGGCTTCACGCTCAAGGACACCTTCCAGTGTGATAGGCAGGTAAGCTTTCTTAGCCACCCCCCTTTGTATAAAGTTACACAGAAACCTCACAGGTCTTGGCCCACGTTTCTGTTCACGTGTGACTCTGGCTGTGTACTCATGTTCACTGTCAGCATCTTGTTGGCTGTCAGCATCATGACCTTCAGGATGTTGTTGTGTGTCAGCAATTGGTTTGCTGTCAACATCCATGGCAATGTTGGTAGTAGTGTGCGCTGAGTTATTTGTGTGCTCTGAGTCTTTGTGAAAGACAGTGCTACACATCGCTCCAGGTTGGTCAATGTTGATAGTGTCATTATCAATGATAACGCCACTCATTGTATCAGGTTGGTCAAGCACAGTAACATTCAAATCTACTGACAAACTACTTACTTCCTCTGTCTCTTCCGAGCATAGAGGTGTTGGGCCATTATTCCGGGACATTCGTGACTCTTTGCCTGTCTCGAACTGTTCTGTTCGAGGCGCGGGAGGTGCAGTTCCAAGGCTCAGGGGTTTCTGTTGGGACCACGCATAGTTACATGAGTATAGGTCCTCATCCTTCAATTTCTTTTGAAGTCCACCCACCGATGGACCTTGGTTTTCACCCACCTGGTTCGATCTGAACCGTTGTGGGTCTCTTAGAGAGTGAACACCTACCTTTTGTGGTTCGTTGCTTGTCTCAGACTTTTCAATCTGAGGTGCTTTAGGGGCGGGGCTCCCTTTAAACCATTTTGAGTCACTGTTCCAGCTGGTACCAACATTTCGTTGTATGTCAGTTTGAAAATCTTGTTCATTCTTGCTAGTATTATCCAACTCTTTTAACAATCGACGTATGTTCTCTACCTCTTCCGAGGTCAGAGGGCCATTTGAGACGACGGTGTTTATTCTCGCTTTCTATAGGAGAGAGAACCTCTCCTATTTTTAGCGACTGGGATACGACCTTTTGACCTGGGCACACCTCAGAGGGTGTTTTGTTTTGCATGTGAGCCTCAAAAGCAGTGACAGCGCACTGTTTCATCACTGATTGTCTAAACTGATGTTGTAATTCAAGGCCTTTTTTGAGAGTACCCTGATG